>SNQJ01S0060778.1:1720-15500 GCA_010110895.2 Picea sitchensis | reverse complement strand
AGCACACGACTACTTAATCAGTGACACATAGTCACAACCAGTGGAACACATCCACCAAAATAGCATACATCTATTGTCCGGAGACATACAGTCTCCATAAAATCATATCATCTGATATCCACCTGCACAGAAAACAATATCATGATATAAACTGAGTTATCTGGGCCATTCTTCCACTGACATCTGTGAGATATAGAAGAGCATCTGCCCTTAGAAAGTAAAACATCAGCCATGGGCTATCTGAACTATTCTTCTCGAGCATAGAAGAATAACTACCCCTGATTTATGAGCCTGGACCATTCACCTAACTAGGCCATTCCTTCGGCACTAACATAGTGCAACCTGGATAGAATGAGTCTGCCCTAGGGAATGGTTGTCCCTAATTGTTGAACCTGGACCATTCACCTAACTGGGTCATTCCTCCGGCACTAAACATAGTGCAACCTGGAGAGAATGAGTCTTCCCTAGGGAATGACTGTCCGGACCATTTCCTAATGGAAATGATTGTCCTGCACCAACCTCCAAAATGGACCATTCTTTGAAACTGCTCACAACTGTGAACTTCGAAAGAATGACTGCCCAGCGAGGCAAACCATTCTACTTGACCACTACTCAGAGTGACTGCCAAGAAGAATGATTGTCCTAACATTCCCCCACACTGGCCACAAGGGGAATCGTTGTATATGGTACATCAACAATCTATCAGACCATTTTCATTATGAAAATGACTGTCTGATCTGGACCATTTTCCAAACTGGAAAATGCATGTTTGTCAGAAATCTCAAACCACTTTCCGAACTAGAAAGGAACTACTCATCCTGGACCATTTTTCAAACTGAAAAAAAAATGATTGTCCATAAATCAATAACACATCAGTGCTCCCTCTCAACATGGAGTAATTTCTTCCTTTTTCAATAAGGAAGTCATCTCCACGAGCTCCATCTTATCTCTTGAGTACACAAACTTTTTCATCTTGGACAGAGGCTTTACCAAAATATCTATTATATGCTCATCTGTAAAGATATATTGGAGAAACACTTCTCTTTTCTGGACTTCATCACAGAGAATGTAATGCTTGATATCAATGTACTTCGGCTTTGTCTGGAACACTAGTTTTCTCTGAAGGCTTCATATAGCTTTGATCATCATAAAATATCATGGTTGAATTCAGTACTTTTGTTTCCTGCTAGCTCATGACATCGTGGAAAGGCTCAAACTGAAACATATCCAAGTAGCACTTCTTCTGTCATCATGAGAGTTTGTCATGGATTTAGCAATCCATCATCCCAGACTTCTGAGTAACTATTCAAATACACTATCTCTGTCATAGAAATTTTTCACCACACTTATGATGTATATGAGATACTCTATATCAAGTTGTTTGAATCCATACACGGTCTTCTTATATCTGCATACATGGGTCTCTTTATGGTATACCTCAAAACCTTGAGATTTCTTTATATAAGCTTCTTCCTCAAGTGCTCTATTGGGAGAACAGTCGTTTACAACCCACTAATGTTAACCTCAATCCATGGACACTGCAAGAGATATAATGGCTCTGATAGAGGTATATCTGGTCTACGGGAACAAGTTGTCATCATAGTCTTCTCCCTCCATTTGGGAGAACCTCTAGTTCTGAATCTTGCAATGCTTCAATTCATCACAACTTTCATTTCTTCTGCTTGATTGCTTCTAGTGGATTCAAAACAAGCTGGTAGTCTTGTGATACTTGATATAATAACTAGTTGTTCTGGTTTTTCTTTCTCTCTCGGAATATTCATGTTCTTCCTCATGTTTCTCTTTAGCTCTTGGGTCCATGGAGTTTTTCTATATATTTCATGCCCTGAAGATTCCAACTTCTTCCTTTCATCACAGGATCATGGATGTGAATGGAAAACCAGGGATACTTTAAGGCTTCTTGAAGAAGACTTCTTCTAAAGTCAAACTGAACACATGTTGTTTTTCATGGCTGCTACCATCAATGGGAACATGGATAGATACTTCAGTGGATCATATTATTTAGGAGTATCTCTGTCCTAATCCTTGCTTCATGCATGAATGCATGCTCTTCTTTTGGAATTATATAATCAACTCCCTTCATCTAAGAGATTCCATGCTTTTGTTTGCATCCTTATTGCCTTCTACAAAGTGTCACACGTCTTCTAATTTCCTCTTGATTGCTGACTTCTTTCTATTTTTACTTCTTCTAGGTTTCTTCAAGTTTGATTCTTATCTTACAGTTGTTACTTATGTAATATCTTCCACATAAATTGTTACCAAGGGTTGTCAATGTACTTCATCTTTTCATGTGTATTGCTTGACTTGTAGTCATCATGATAGCAATCTTTATCTTGTTATTCTTCCATAGGTATTGTTTCTCCTTGAACATCTTATCTTCTAAGAAATAGATATGCAAGATATGTACAAAAACTATGTAAACATGGTATGTACAAAAATTATGAAGAATATTGTTACCTTGTTTTAGAAGAAGAAGTTTGTTTTATCCTACTTGACTTTCTTTGAGGGTTCCCTTTCTTCGGCAACTATTGCTTCGTCTGTTTCCTTCCATTTCTTTAACTCGGGACAATGGTTCTTGTAGTGACCATATTTTCGATAGTTGAAGCATTGTATCTTTGACATATCCTTTTATTGATTTGGTTTCTTCCTTGAGAAAAACTTCTTCTTATTCCTGAAATTCTTGAACCTTGCTGTGAAAGCTTGATCATCGTATTTCTTTTGGGGTTTCTCTTTTGCATTAATCCTTGATTCTTCTTATGCACAACAAGTCCAAAGTTCTTCAAATGTGGGATAATTCTTTCTTGTGTTCATGCTTGCAACAAATGCATCCCATGTCTTGGGAAGACCATTGAGTACTATATCTACCAGTTCCTTCTCTGAAATGATTTCTTCAATAGCTTGTATTTGATCTCTTAACTGAGAGATTCTCACAAGGTATGATGTTATGTTATCATCATCATTCATTTTCATGTCACGGAGCTCATTCTTCATACTCATTACTTGTCCAATGTTTCTAACTAGGAAGAGGTTAGTTAGGGCATCGTACATATTCTTAGATGAGTCAAGATGAGAGATGTAGGGTATAAAGTGGTCTTTTACATAGTCCACTATGATACTCATGGAATTGATGTCATTGTCTTTGAACTTCTCCATAACTGCAATGTTCTGAGGTTCCTTGTCTTTTCCTTCTTCAAACTGTGGTTCCATGATCTTTCCTTTCACGATATCCAACACTTTATTATTTGGCAAGGATTATATCAATCCTTGTCTTCCATGCTTTGAAGTTAGAATCCCCTTCTAACTTATTTTCTGACTTCATAGATTAAGTCATGACTGCTTTGACTTGGTCAACCTTTGACTTTGACCAAAAACTCAAACTTGACATCTTAGCTTACTGAGAGTACCAGGAGGTGCGCTAGGTTAAGGCTCACTAGGATATCCAGAAATTAGGTCAATCTCTTCACTTAAGGTGCCTCAACAAGAGGGTTAGGGTTTTGTTGTTGCAGCAAAAATTGGCTGCAACTGCAACTATAACTGAGAAAATCCTCCCAATCTATCTTCCAGCGGTTAGACTGTCTGAAGATAGTGTGGGCCCATAACCTGTTATACATAATAGATGCTCTCGTTTAACCATAGACAATATAGCAATATTGTCACCCAACCATAGGCCAAAGCCACCCCCAAGCACCTTAACCTTGATAGAGAATGATTTTGGAAGCAAACCCTAGGCTTAATAGCCAATCAAGGTAGCACACCTCTCTCTAGGGCTAGTGCACCAAGCAATAATAACCAAAAGCCAAGCAGAAATTCCAAACCATAACCAAGAGAAAGTCCAAGTCAAAACCGAAATCTGCCAGTTGCAACTCCTCTTCAAACTTGTGCACCACTGGCCATATGCAGTTATGAGAGGTGAGGTGACAAATGAGATCTAGTTTCCTGTATTTATATTGTTTTTCCTGAACTGTCTAGGCCGAATTCTCATTCTGGAGGCTAAACACTTAATATTAAATATTTCCTTTAGTTGACTTGTCTTCTAGGGTTATATCCAATGCTTTAGGGTTTATTCTTGCTTCCCAGAATATTCTATTATCGTCAGGGTTACATGTGGAGGTAAATACCTCCCGTAGCTACCATAATATCAACAGTCGCTTGAGAAATATGTGTGTCATACCTGGCACAGAAAAGGGCATGAGGTGCTCAAATTCCTTGCAAATTGGTTCAAATTTGATTTCTTGATATTAAGACCATTTTGCTCTCGAAAACCTTTGAAGACTGAAGAAATCTTCCAAGTCGGAAGAAATAAAAAGATCAGGAGGAGGAGCGACAACAACCGTCTGATCAGTTGTGGGGAGCAGCCTGGACCGTTAGATCAGCGTCCAACAAACAGAGGAAGCGCAGAGGAGAAGAACAAATCCCATCCGTTGGATTGAGGCGCAGAGGATCAACAATCGTTGGATCCGGACGGAGGTGCACGAGCCTTAACACTGTGCACACATAGGAGAGTGGACTTGCTAAAAGTCCCGAAGTCATTTGGGACCATACATCATTTGGGAGAACACGTGGTGGATATCCATCAAGTTCGAGTGAAGATTCTCTAGGAGAAATGAGCTAATAGAGAATTTGAAACTTCCGAAGCCCAAAGCCCGAAGGGATGAAATGAATCTAGATCGTTAGATTCAGAGGGAATACGTGTCAACGAGTCATGAGATCCAAAAGGAGGCAGAGGTGTAATGCTAAAACACCTGAAGGTTGAACAATTGAAGAGCCAAGGGCCATTGATCTGCGAAGGGAACAGTTGTCACCAGATCACGAGCTCCGAGGAAATTTACATTAGGGTTTCAGTTTGAGAATTGAAACTGCTGAATCATGAATGCCCGAAGAGAATCTAAGTTGTTAGATTTAGAAAGGGGATGCGTGGCAAAAGATCGTGAATTCTGGGAGAAGTCACTTCGGGAGAACACGAAGGAGAAATTTTTGACATCGTCGAAGCATGAACAACCGAAACGAACGATAGTCGTTGATTTGGAAGAGGACAAGTGTCACCAGATCGTGAACTTCAGAGGATTGTACTCCGTGGTTTTTGTGAATTAGTGTTTCAGAATATCTTGAAGCGTCAAAGGATGAAATGATTAAGGGCCATTGATCCCAAAGGAAGAATGTGGGTCGTTGATCTATGAAGGGATGCGTGGAGGATGGAGATTCACTCCGTTAGATAGCCATTGAACAGTGGTTGGAGCAAGAGAGGACAGGTGTCAGAATATCCAATACTCCAAAAGATTTCACTTCGGAGGTTTGTGGTTGTTGAGATTTGAAATCACCGAAGGCCAAAGTTTCAAAAATGACGAGAGTCGTCGATATGAAGGTGGAAAGGCGACATCAAATCTGAGACTCTGGAGAAAAGCGGAGGAGGAAAGGTCCGAAGACCCGAAGAAGGATCTCGATCGTTGATCGAGAAGGAGGTCACAAGACCGTAGATCTGAGTTGAAAGGTCAAACATCTGAGGTAGAAGTAGGGCCATTGATTTAGCAGGACAGGTGCCAACAGATCATTAACTCTGAAAGATTGAAGTACAGAGGAAAGCGAAGTTGAGGTTTCAAACACCCGAAGTCCGGAATCGCAAAGAGATCTGGTCCGTAGATTTGGAGATGGAATATCTGAATTGTCAATCCAGAGGTACCGTCAAGATCGGGAGATCGATGGTCCCACAACATTTTGGGGATTGAAGGTGCGTGAGCTTTAACAGAAGTCGTGATTTCATGTGAGGACATCATCCAAGGTCACATGCGAAGGATATTAGCAAAGGGAGCTTGTGTAGGTTGAGAATCAAGATTCCCGAAGGCCAGACTCATGGAGGAGATCCTGGCCATAGATTCAAGAAGCTAGGGGGGAGCATATCTTCCAGTCTGGGAGATTTCCATATAGAGGAGAGAGGAGTTTGAAAATCGAAACTCCCAAAGCTTGAAAGGAGAAATCAACGACAACCGTTGATCTAGAGGGGAGTTACATGGCGACAGATCACGGTGATCTGAGATCGTGCATAGATGGAGGAAAGGAGATTCGATAGAAAACATTGATCGCAAGGAAGCATCGAGAGACAGGAGATCGATGAACGAGAAGGATTGCGGGGACAGAACTTGCGCGGAGGATAATTATTCCAGAGAGGGATGCAATTTGAACCACGGTATTTGTAAATGGATAAGTGGCATCACGAGGAGGATTGCAGGGCGAAAAGCAGGTTGGTTTGAAACCACTCTTGCCCACGCCTGCAATCGCGCATTAGCACAAGGACACCAACAAAGGTTATATGAAGGAGGGGCTAACGCCAAAGGGGCTTACACCTGAAACTAGTGTTTTGGGAGCGCATGGAAATTATCCCGCGGGTCTATCGATACCTACACATAGGGAACAAAGAGGGGCCTATGTATATTTGATTTGGGTTCAACTAGGATCTCGAAGAGTCAATCCAACTCAGAATAAGGAAAGATCCAGAGACCGGGAGGTCGCACAACCCCTGGAAGGAAGGGGGTCTCAATCAGGTGGTATTAGAGCACATATTGTTTATTTCTGTAGCAGAGAACAGAGAAAGGATATACTTTGATACACACCATCAGGTGGTATTAGAGATGAATTTTCATCTGTAGATTTCAGACAAAAGAGAAAGAGGAGGAGGTCGTTATTTTGTTTGCAGACAGCAGACAAAGGAGAGACGGTGAAAGGAGATGAGATGATAAAATTAGATGGTATCATAAGTGAAGGTTTTCTCGTAGACAGCAGGCAAAGGAGAAGGTTGTTTCATGCGCACAACAACAACAGAAATTTAAACAACCAAGTGAGTTGTGAGAGAAGATGGAGATGCTCGCAGACGTAGAGTGATCCATAGAATTTCCAGGAGGGTAGGTAGAAGGTGGAAATGGCTACTAAAGGCCATGAGTGTGGTCAAAGAGAAGGCCGCAAGAAGAAAAGAAATCCAGAGATGGGTCTGGAGCTCAATGAAATAAGAGCGAGGATGGAGCAACTGACATTAAAAGTGCAGAAAAATGTTAAAGTGCATTGGGTATATGAGTGGCCCATGAATAAGAAGGTGAAGTGGCCAGTCAAGAGATTGTTGGCCAGAGGACAACAACAACTGTTGAATAGGTGGTTGAGGTATGTCAAAAGCCTCATAGATAAAGAGGAAGTGGTTCACCTCTATGGACCAGAAACTAGAAGGAACCTCAGTGATGAGGAGGAGGTGAGATCAAATGAAGATTTCATAAACTTCCAGGAGGATAGAGATTAATTTTCAAATTTCCAGGTGGGAAATGAAATGAGATCATTGGAGGATCTCATAGACTTTCAGAAGGATAGCAATGGAAATTCATATTTCCAGGTGGGAAATGATATGATATTAGCAGAGGATTTCATAAACTTCCAGGTGGGCAGAAATTGACTTTCAAGTTGCCAGGTGGGCAATGGAAAGAGATCAGTGGAAGGTCTCGTATACTGCCAGAGGAGCAGTGTTGAAAGTTCAGATTTCCAGATGGGAAATGAGATGGTATCATTCGATCTCATAGACTTCCAAGTGGGCAGAAGAGAAGTCCCAAATTGATAGGTGGGCAGAGGGAAATAAATGAGATCGTCATAAAGTCTCAAGAGCTCAGAAGTGAGTTCATGTCAGCGAGGATTGATGATAGGTGAAGATTCATGTGGATTTGCAGACCATGTGAATGAAGATGATGAGAAGTTAAATACTCTCACCATCCAAGAAGAGGATCATAGGAGCATTCTGATTATTGGAGGGATTAAGACATTCCTACTAGATAGCCCAGTTGAAGCTAGAGCATGTGTTACAGATGAAACAGCAGGAGAAGGACAACCAATAGTGATTGTCATGATGATGGAGCAGATATCAGAAGTTTCCCAAGGAGAAGAGGAATAAATGGAGAAGACACTGATTTATACCCCAGCAGAAGGAGAGGAGAATTCATAATAATGGCTCAAAATTTTCAGCCAAGAAGCTAAAACAAAGATGATTGTAGCACTGGAGCCTGCAATAGAAAGATAAACAAATAGCATAGACCTTGCTGATCTGTATGAAGAATTGGAAGCCATAGAGAGAAGGGTAATGGTGCAAAGCCAACACATCCATCAGATCAGATTGGAGATAGATGAAGGAGCATACCAGCCAGAGGAGAAATTGGAAGAAGTTGGACTTGAACCAACGCAAGAGGAGATGGCAGAAGCCAATTTGTCATGGGAGGAAGCTGAGCAAAAACTCAGAGATGAAACTATGGAACTGGAGTCTACAAAAGAGTGGCAAATTAGTGCCACAAGAGGAAGTAAAGACAACATGGGAGATCAAGTCGATCCACCCACTAATAAGGAAGAGTTGCAGTCGAGAAGACTGCATAAGGAGAACCAACCACTAGAGAAACTAGACAGGGTGATAGAGGAGATCAGAAAGTTGATGTTGAGGTCAACAGAAGCAGTCATCAAAGGGGAGCTAAATAGAGGAGAACCTACAACAGAAACAGGGAATAATAAGGAGAAGAAGAAGTAGCAACAACGACAACAACAAAGTAGAGGAGCAAGAGGACAAATCCAAGGAAAAGTTTGGGATCCAGGAGGATTTCAACAATGGAAAAGAGGAGCTCAAGAATTTTTCACAGAAGTGGAGTATGATGCAAGAGCATCACTCCATCTCAGCAAATGTTCCAACACACAAACACACAATGGAGAAAGGGAGAGGCATCGACCCTCCCATTTTTAAAATTTGAAATATGATTGAATACAGATTTTCGTGTTGTAAAGCTGTAAATGCCAAGCCATGCCTTTGTACATGTAGTGGATAGGGTTGCCTTAAATGGTTACCTACAACAGGTCTAGATCGTAGTTAGGTCTATATAAACATTTATGGAATGTAGCCGTAGAAGTATGGTGTCGTAACTGAGACAGTGATAGCACTAAGGCAGTGAAGAGGATAAGCTCGTAGAGCCCTCTTTTTGTAATTAGGAGAGTTGAGAGAGATATCTCGGGTAGAGAGAGTCTTATGAGACTTAGAAGGTAGAATAGTTTTGAGAGAGAGCTTGAGAGAACTGAGACTCTGTTGCAGTCCAGTTTTCGTGAACATCTGTATAGACACACAGAGATAATAGAAAAACAGTTTTTCCTTCACACGGTGTGTTTGTATGTTTGTGTTTATTTTTATGTTTTTATGTCGTTCATGTTGTGAATGCATGAACTGATGAAGTATTGAATTAGTTTCAATTGTTTCTCTCATTTTGAGGTTCTGAGTGCAAGGAGTGCACATAGTCCGCAAAGAGTGCATTGACAGAGGTGAGTTAACCTCAGGAAAATCTTAGGAGAGATATCATTGAACCTTCATCAATATAAGTGCAAGGAGTGCACCGGAAGAACTCTTTGTTGAGTTCAGAGAGAACCAAAGTTACTGAGAACTCTATAAAGCTCTGTTAGGTGGGCATCGAGCGTGTGCAAGTGTGAACTAAGGGAACTCTGTTTTGAGTTCAAGAAGAAACAGAGTTACTGAATACTCTGTAAGAAGCAACTCTGTAAGGTGTGCATCGAGCAAGGAGAACACCAGGAGGGCGAGAAGAATTTCTTTCCAAGAAATCCTTCGGATCTGAGTTTGAAGAAATCCCAGAAACGCAAGGAGTGCGTGGGAGATCGAAACCTTCGAAGGGGACAAGATCAGAAGAGATAACGCAAAGAGTTCATAGGGGATGGACTTATTCTAAGTCCAAAATCTCAGAAGAGATAACGCTTGAAAGAGTGTAAGTGAGACCCAAGATAGTTGGGTTCGCGGGAGAAAGTTCAAAGGTTGAAAACCTTTGAAGACTGAAAAAATCTTCCAAGTTGGAAGAAATAAAAAACTCAGGAAGGAGGAGCGACAACAACCATCTGATCAGTTGTGGAAAGGATCTTGGACCATTAGTTCAAAGTCCAACGAACAGAGGAAGCACAGAGGAGAAGAACAGATCCTATCCATTGGATTGAGGCACAAAGGATCAACAATCGTTGGATCCAGATGGAGGTGCACGAGCCTTAACACTGTTCACACACACAGGAGAGTGGACTTGCTAAAATTCCTGAAGTCCCGAAGTCATTTAGGACCGTCCATCATTTGGGAGGAAGCGTGGCGGAAATCCATCAAGTTCGGGTGAATACGCTCCAAGAGAAATGAGTGCACAAAGAAGTTGAAACTTTCGAAGACCGAAGCCTGAAGGGCCGAAATGAATATGGATCATTAGATTTAGAGTGAATACGTGTCAACGGGTTGTGAGATATAGAAGGAGGCAGAGGTGTAGTGTTGAAACACCCGAAGGTCGAATAGTCGAGGGTCATCAATCTGCACAGGGGACACTTGTCACCAGATCACGAGCTCCGGGGAAATTTACATTGGGGTTTTGAGTTTGAGAATTGAAACTGTTGAATCGTGAATGCTCAAAGAGAATATGAGTTGTCATATATAGAAAGGGGGTGCGTGGTGAAAGATCGTGAATTATGGGAGAATTCACTACGGGAGAACATGGAGGAGAAAGGTTTGACATCACCGAAGCCCGAATAGTCGAAGAGAACGGTAGTCATTGATATGGAAGAGGACAGGTGTCACCAGATCGTGAACTTCAGAGGATCATACTCCGAGGTTTTTGTGAATTAGTGTTTCGGAATATCCCGAAGCGCCGAAGGCCAAAATGATTAAGGGTCATTGATCCCAAAGGAAGAACGAAGGTCATTGATCTGCGAAGGGACACATGGAGGACAGAGAGTCACTATGTTAGACAACCATTGAAAAACCGTTGGATCAAGAGAGGATAGGTGTCAAAATATCCAACACTCCGAAATATTTTACTTCGGAGGTTTGTGGCTATTGAAGTTTGAAATTGTTGAAGGCCGAAGTCCCGGAAACGACGAGAGTCGTCAATGCGAAGGTGGACACACGACGTCAAGTATGAGACTCCAGAGAAAAGTGGAGAAGGAAAGGTCTGAAGACCCGAAGGAGGATCTCGACCATTGATCGAGAAGGAGGTCATAGGACCATAGATCTGAGTTGAAAGCTCAAACATCTAAGGTAGAAGCAGGGTCGTTGATTCAACAGGACAGGTGCCAGCAGATCATTAACTCTGGAAGATTGAAGTATGGAGGAAAGCGAAGTTGAGGTTTCAAACACCCGAAGTCCGAAATCGCTAAGAGATCTAGTCCATAGATTTAGAGAGCGTATATATGAACCATCAATCCAAAGGTAATGTCAAGATTGGGAGATCGACGGTCCCACAACATTTCTGAGATTGAAGATGTGTGATCTTTAACAGAAGTCACGAGTTCATGTGAGGACATCATTCAAGGTCACATGCGAAGAAGGAGATTAGCAAAGGGAGCTTGTGGAGGATGAGAATCAAGATTCCCGAAGGCCAGACTCATGGAGGAGATCCTAGCCGCAGATTCAAGGAGCTAGGTGGCAACGGATCTTCCACTTCGAGAGATTTCCATATAGAGGAGAGAGAATTTTGAAAATTGAAACTCCCGAAGCCCGAAAGGAAAAATCAACAATAGTCGTTGATCTAGACGAGAGTTACGTGGTGATAGATCACAGTGATCTGAGATCGTGCGTAGATGGAAGAAAAGGAGATTCGATAGAATCCATTGATTGCGAGGAAGTGTCGAGAAATAGGAGATCGGCAGACAGGAAGGATTGTGGGGCTAGATCTTGTGCAAAGGATAATTATTCCAGAGCGGGCTGCAATTGGAACCACGTTATTCGTAAATGGATACGTGGTAGCACGAGGAGGATTGCGGGGAAAAAATTGGGTTGGTTTGAAACCACTCTTGCCTGCACATGCAATCGTGCATTAACACAAGGACATGACCCAGGGTTGTATGAAGGAGGGGCTTATGCCTGAAACTATTTTTTTGGGAGCGCGTGGAAATTATCCCGCGGGTCTGTCGGGACCTGCACATAGGGAACAAACAGGGGCTTGTGTATATTTGATTTGGGTTCAACCAGGAGCCCAAAGAGTCTATCCGACTCAGAAGAAGGAAAGATACAGGGACTAGGAGGTCGCGCAGACCCAAGAGGGAAGGGGGTCTGCATCAACAAGTCTATGGGAGACATGTTATGAGGAAAAACCAAAGTCTTCTGGGTTCTTGGTGAAGTGATTCTTGCAACAAGAAGAGACGGTTAATTTTGTGGTGGGCAAACCAGAAGGGTGCAAAGATTGTTGTGATAGTGAAGTCCAATGGGGCGAATTTGTGTATGAGTGTTTCCCCTTGGTGAGGTGAGGTGAGTCGTGGGACTCTACCCATGTTGTAAACTGAGCCAGTGGTGCTCATGTTGTAACTCTATTTCGAAATAATAAGACTAAGCCAGGTGTTAGGCACCGCTAGTGCCACTCACACTATAAAACTATGTCTCGTGTATGTTTCGCAAGTGTTCTCCTTGTTTCGCATGTTTCATGATTGTGTGATTAAATGATTAAGTAGTGATAGTAATCACAATTTTTCTAAGCATACAAGTGTTGATATTATGGTAGTTGCGAGAGGTATTTACCTCCACGTGTAAACCTGGGGAGAATAGAATACTCCGAGAAGGAAGAAGAAACCCTAATGAGTTGGCTAGTAACCCTAGAAGACTTGTCGGCTCAAGAAGATAATTTATATTAGGTTATTAGCCTCCAAGAGAAGAAGTCGTCCAGAAGAAATAATAATATACTAAATAGACAGATACCCAGAATGAGAAGTCGGCCCAAGAAGTTAGCCAGAATTACTATAAATATAGGAGGCCAGTCTTCATTCTGGCAGGCAGTCTCATAATTGCAGAGCAGCACTCGTGTGCACTGAAGTGCCCAATTTTGTGCATAGGTTTGGAGGAGAACTGTCGGTGCAGTTGCTGCAGCTAGCAGTTATGTTTTGGCTTGGAATATCTCTTGGCTAGGGTTTGGACTATCTGATCATCTCTTGTTGGTGCGTTATCTTTGGGGAAAGGTGCGCTACCCTTTGTGTGTCTATCTAGCCTATGGTTTTCTTTCAGAGTGATTCTTTATCAAGTTTAAGGTGCTCAGAGGCTGGCATCGGCCTATGGTTGGGTGAAAATAGAGATATTGTCAATGGTAAAACGAGCACAATCCTTAATATTCTAGCAGGTTATGGGCTCACACCTCCTTCATTCAATCTAATTGTTGGAAGGAAACATAGCCGTAAGGATATTAAGCTCGTTAAAGAACTGCCACTAGGGTTTCTAGCAGGAGCAGTCATCATAGCACTGCCGCTAGGGTTACTAGCAGGTGCAGTTGCAGAAGCCCTAATCCTCTTGTTGAGGCACCTTAAATGAAGGGATTTACCTAATCTCCAGATAGATCAGTGCACCCTAGCCTAGCACATCTCCTGGTACTCTTAGAAATCCAAGACGTGAAGTTTGAACTTTTGGTCAAACCTAGGGTTGACGAAGTCAAAGAAGCCATGACTTACTCTGTGAAGTCAGAGAACAAGTTAGATGGAGATTCTAACTTCAGAGCATTGAAGACAAGGATTGATCTCATCTTTGCTAAGAATAAAGTGCTGGATATTGTGAAAGGAAAGATCGTGAAACTAGAGTTTGAAGAAGGGAAAGAGAAGGAACCGCAGAATGTTGCAGCTATGGAGAAGTTCAAATAAAGTGACATCAATGCCATGAGTATCATAGTGTATTCTATAAAAGACCACTTGATACCCTACATCTCCCATCTTGACTCATTGAAGAAGATGTACGATGCCCTAACAAACCTCTTCT
>SNQJ01S0060777.1:41956-63035 GCA_010110895.2 Picea sitchensis | reverse complement strand
TGCTGTAGGTTGTATCCCTTCATTTGTTGGATAATAATAAAGGAAGGACCTGGCAATTTCTCTGGTGGACGTAGCCCACACTGGGTGAACCACGTAAATATTTGTCTCTCTTGTATTGTGTATCTTCTGTGTTTTGTTTCCGCATTTTTTTTATTTTATTGCTCCGCGATACTGTTTTTCTAACAGGGTTATCCCCATGTTTAGGCCCTATTGTAAGATTTTATAAAGTATAAATAAAGAGGAATGTAGGGTAGGAGTACTAGACTAGAAGTGCTTAGTGCGAAGGAATGTATGTGGTCGAGGATTTTTGCTCGACTGTGATTTTGTAACAGTTGCTAAGTGCTGTAAGAGATTGTGGCTCTGTGCATTTGACCTATTTTTGGGGAGTAATGAAGGAGGATCTAGTGCTTAGTGCAAAAATATCCTGTCTTGTGCGAAGTTTGACTTTGTGGATTAGTGCACAAGAGTGACTGGATGTAATATTGTGGAGAATAATAAAGAGGCGACGCGTTTTGTGGATGTAGCCCCACCCTAAGGTGAACCACATATATCTGGTGTTTTATGGTTTTCTTTGTGGAGTGTTATTTATGTTATGTATTTTCTTAGTGCTTGATTATGATGTATAATGAATATATAGTTTGATTGTTTAAGTAATTTAATTAGGTTAAATGGTAAATGAATGCTAGATTTAACTCACAGTGCTAAGTGCTAAGTGCTCAGGGTACATAATCACTTGTTATTATTGTGCCTATATGTCTTTGATTATGCTCTGTGATGTTAATGAGGTTAATAAACTAATGCATGGTCACTTCCTAAGCATTAAAAGAATATTCTGCGAAGTGTTCTTATCATAGAATCGTGTCCCAGCCTGGTTACAGACACCTGCATCCTGTAACCTCCCTGCTTCTACCTCGGGTGAGACTTCGCCTGCTTCGCAGGTGTTTCCAAAAGGGCCAGTAGTCGAGGTTTTGTTGGTGCCTTGTTAAGCATCGAACCTTGGGTTTTCCCCTGTGCCAACATATGGTTCCATTGCCGGGCCTCCAGTTCAACTATCCTAACCTAGAATTGAGATTGCTGGGAGTTGAAGTAAAGAAAAAGAAAATCTCCATGCGTAGATCTGCTGCTGAAGTGCGTAGTACTCTACTTAACTTGTGAAGCTTTGTGTCAAGAAAGTAAGATTTTATGAAGAAAAGAGGTAAGATCCTAAAAGAAGTACGCTTTGTGATTTGTTAAGAAAAAGATAAGTGAATTTTTTTGTTTTGAAAGCATGAATTTAAGTATGTTTAATAGATTCTATCCTAGTCTAAAGGCTAGGGAACAGTTGAAAGAAAGAGTTAATTTGAGAAAATTTAGTGGAAATGAATAAAGATATGTTATTCCTATGCATAGAAAGAGTTTTTGGACTAATAAGTGGATGCATGAACCTAGAAAGATGTTTTGTAGATTGCAGGTCTAGCACTATGATCCTAAGGGAAGTGCACAGTACAAAAAAGGTTGGGGAACAATTAAGAGAAAACGAGGGTTTAGTTTGTGTTATTACAGAAGGCCGAGACATCTTGCTAAGGAATTCCCCGGGGTAGGCCCTGTTTGTCTTTGTTGTAAGGTTGTTGGTCATGAAGTTGAGGATTTTCCAAGGATTATTGCTAAAGTTGAAGGGATGAACATAAGACAAGAAAATTATGAAGAGAGTCAAGAGACTAAGGGGATGCTGGAAAATCATAAAGAGAAAAGGTCAGAGGAAGTTCATACTATGTTATTACAATTGGAAGAAACGATGGATGTTCATAAAGATGTCAGTTTATTAGAAAGCCTGAAAGAAAAAAAATGCATAAGTGCAAGAATAAAAGACTTAAACATAAACAATATAGTCTTAGATGAAGAAACACAAGTGAATATTATGATAGAAGAAATTTGGGAAGTTTTGGGAAAGCCTACTGTGGTATATTCGTTAGGAAGGATATGCTTGTTTAAGGGAAAGATGATAAATTAATGTGGAAGAGTAACCACTGTACCTATTATTGTTCATGTAACATCAATTGAAGAAGAATTTGAATTCATTAGGTTTGTTGAGGACAACGCCCCTTTCCCACTTTTTTTAGGTAAAACTTGGAATGAGAAGGATCAAATCAGAAGGAAAGTAGAGGAAGAAGCTAGATAAAAGAAAAAGCAAGAATTAAGGGATTTCATGGCTAGGAAAATAGACCAACTAAGAGAAGAACGAGATTTTAAGTCAAAGGAACATAGAAAAGTAACAACGCAGGAGGGACATAAAGAAAAAGAATTAGATATAAAAGTTGCAAGAATGCAAGAAGGTTTGAAGGACCTATCTATCCTAGAGAGAAGTGTGCCCACTCAGGAAGTGTTAAGAAAAGGGATATTAACTTCAGAACCTTTGAGGGTACCTCAATAGTGAAAATCCACTACGCTAGGGGAATATAAGAATAAAAATGGAAAGAGGACTCCAGAAACAGTTAAAGAGACTTAGATAATAGGAAAGAAGGCAAGGAAGCTCAATAAAAAGAGGGCTATGTTGGAAAATATACAATAAGTTAAAGAAGAAATGGAATATTTCATAGGATGGAACCTCGCAGGAGGAAGGTTTGCAGGATTTGAACCTCGCTGGAACAACATGTCTGTGCATATTTGGACTTCTCCCTAGCAAAGTTACATAACCGTTGGAGGCCCCCCGACCGTTAGAATGATGCTCCAAAACGATTAGGAAACACATTTATGAGTTTATGGACTTCTTTTGGACATTGAGACCGCACCATAACAGATAGATTTACATTAATGGAAACATTTACTCTAACTCCTATCCATTAGAAGATCCGCACCCTCCCCCAATATAGCATCAAGTTTACCAACCCCGCAACACTACAGGCTAGCCCCAACTTGGATGTTGAGGTTAACCTTAAAGGAATACCTCCAGGAGAGGTTGAAATATTGGAGGCAAGTCTAAAGGCATACATAAGGGAACAAAGAGAACTGACCACTGAAAGAGTAGCCCAGCTAAGAAGGCTTGTTGTTGAAATAGAAACTCAGTTCCAGAGAGCTCAGGAAGAGAAGGAGAAGGCTACAAAATTCTTTCAAAAGGAGAAAGATGAAGTTCTAGTACAGTTACGAGTAGCATAGGACAATATAGCTTCCTATGAAAGAGAGAAAGAAGAGCTTCAGGTGAAGCTTTAGGAGTAAAAGAGAGTTAGCGAAGCCCAACTACAGAAGGAAAAAGATAATATGTTCGCAGAGTAGGCCATGGTAAAAGAAGTAGTAAGAAAAGCATGCCACTCTGTCCCATGATTGGTATAGGAGGAGCAAGAGCTTGTCAAAGTCCAAGTAGAGAAACTTGTAGAGACCCTCCAGTAGTTTCAAGTTAGGATAGTTGAACTGGAGGCCTAAGTAGTGCCAAGCACCCCACATGAGGTGCATGACCAGAGGGAGGAGACCGCCAAAAAAATAGTAGCATGTATAAGAGCCCTTGCCTTGGCATGTTAACAATTGAGCGATAGAAGCGCCCAGATGTATGACTACCTCGCCGAGGATCCAAAGTTAAGGAAGCTAGACAATCAGATATAGGAGGCACACCATCAAGCATTTTCATTGCAGGCACATATGAAGCTACTTACAATAGTAGAAAGGATGAACAAATCCTAGGAGTAGTGCACAATACATCGACAGATCACTTCCCTCTAGGGTAAGGTGATGGAAGTAACAAATAAATTACAACCCGTGGAGGACGAATCTTGCTAGGTGTTCGAGGAGATCGAAAACCAAGGTTCACAGTTAGATCAAGTAGTCGCAACAATAGAACAATGCAGGGAAGGGCCTATTATAGAGCAGACAATCCAAGAGCTCGTTGAGCAGGAAGCTCCAATGAGGCAGCAAGTCGAGGTAGCTCAAGTTAAGCTAGAGGATTTTGAAGCAGCATTGTTCGGACCTAAGTGACTCGGGATGAGTCACATGTGAGTGTTGGGGGCAAGTTGTCCCTTGACCAAGTTTTGGGGAAACTTTAGTCAGGTTTGTCCCACTTTTGGATTTCGACACGCTGATCGAAGTAGGAGTGCCCAGGCAGAGTTGAGATCGTGGATATCACCTATTTTGAGGGACATGTGGACCCAATAATGGGTCCTCTAGGGTTTTTTAATGGGTTTATGAGATTTCATCCCATGGGTTCTCCCCATGTTTAGGCCCTATTGTAAGATTTTATAAAGTATAAATAAAGAGGAATGTAGGCTAGGAGTACTAGACTAGAAGTGCTTGGTGCGAAGGAATGCATGTGGTTGAGGATTTATGCTCGACTGTGATTTTGTAAGAGGTGTTAACTGTTGTAAGAGATTCTGGCTCTGTGCATTTAACCTATTTTTGGGGAGTAAAGAAGGAAGATCTAGTGCTTAGTGCGCAAATCTCCTGTCTTGTGCAAAGTTCGACTCTGTGGCTTAGTGCACATGAGTGACTGGATGTAAGATTGTGGTGAATAATAAAAAGGTGAAGCGGTTTGTGGACGTAGCCCCACCCTGGGGTGTGAACCACATATATTTGGTCTTTCATGGTTTTCTTTGTGGAATGTTATTTCTTTTATGTATTTTCTTAGTTCTTGATTATGAAGTATAATGAATATATAGTTTGATTGTTTAAGTATTTTACTTAGGTTAAATGATAAATGAATGCTATATATAACTCACAATGCTAAGTGCTAAGTACTCAGGGTACATAATCACTTGTTATTACTGCACCTATCTATCTTTGATTATGCTCTGCGATGTTAGTGAGGTTAATAAACTAATGCATTCTCACTTCCTAAGCATTAATAGAATATTCTGCGAAGTGTTCTTATCACAGAATTGTTTCCTAGTCTGGTTATAGACACTTGTGTCTTGTAACCCCCCCTGCTTCTACCTCGGGTGAGACTTCGCCTGCTTCTCAAGTGTTGCCGAAAGGGCCGGTAGTCGGGGTTTTTTTGGTGCGCTGTTAAGCGTGGAACCCTGGTTCTACCCCTGTGTAGACATAAAGTGAAATGATGAGTGTACTATAAGTCAAAGAGGATGCAAACAAAATCATTTAAATAATAAAGTTAATGTAGAACTTACTAATTATGGAAAGTGGTTAAGTTAAGTGGGCAAGTGGTTATAAGTGGGTTAACCCTAAAATAAGGAAAGTGGGTTAAGATGGTTAGAAGGTAACCCCTTGAGGAAGCTACATGGAAGTAAAAATAAGAAGCAAAGCTCTCTCATTTTAAACACACTTGAGCATATTGAATATGTACAAGCGACTGAGGTAACCAAAGGATATCTAAGATTAATTCTAGAGAGAAGGTGAAGTAGATAAGGCCGAAATTCAAGGGAGGATAATTTATTTTGATGATTCTTTCTAAGGTATGCTATTTACAGGTCATCTCACCATTTTCACAATACCGTTTTTTCTAGAATGATTCTGATAGTGAAATTGGGAGGTCGTTGATAAAAAATATCCAAGTAGTTTTGGTACAAATTTCAACTTGTGGGTTGTTGTATTTTTTGAGTTACAGTCTGTGGAAAATAGGATTTGTTGCTAGTCCTGAAACTAGTCTAAAATAGTTTTTTTGGGTAAAAACGTCATAAATTCTTCATAACATATCCAAATTCAGTAAGACCAATTGTATTGGTTAGAGTACAATATTTAGTATTATGTATACAATTTTCATATCGATACAAAAAATATTCCATGCAGGGCACGCTCTACAAGTTCGCTCTCTAGAATAAGCCAAAATTCAATAAGGTATGTCATTTTTTCTATAACTCCTTTTCTGAGAGGATCCAAGTAGTAAAACCTGGAGGAATTGCATAAAAGAAACTGAAGAACATTGTGAACTATTTTCAGATCTTTATTCATTAGAGGTACATAGTTATGATTATTGCAAGTTAGGGTTTTTGACTAATCCAATTTAATCATGTGAGACTAAAGTAAAGTGTGATGAAAATGCTAGTCTCTTGTTGTTAAAGTTAAGGAAGGTTTGTAGGTATGTGACCATATACACCAGGTCTATTACAAAGTTACAAATCAGATTTGGATGATGAAATTGATGAGGGATTTTGGTTGAGGTACATGTTGGGTACATGGTTGAGACAAGTAGTTGATGAGTTGGCACATACATGAGGTGTATAGTTGACGATGTTGGTACATCTTCATGATTCATAGTTTATGTGTATTTGATGCATTATTTGTACATATTTGGTGCATGGTTAATGCATTCGTTGATGGTATAGGTTGAGGTACATGTTGGTGCATGGTTGATGCATTTTGTATGGTACATGTTGAGGTATAGGTTGATGTATGGTACATGTTGGTGCATGTTATTGGTATAGGTTGTTACAGGTTGTTTGGTGAAGGTTGATTGGTACAGGTTTACAACAATATATCTCATAGTGATAGTGTGACAGTGGTTCTATCATTCTACTTATATTTCAGTGCAGTTGGATGGGGCAAGGATAGGTGGTTGTAGCCACCTTTTGGCTATGGCCGGAGAACATAGGGGTTTGTATCCTCCTTCTGGTTGTAGACAAAGAATTGGGGAGTTGGAGCTTCCCTCAGGTTGTATCCTGTGAAACTATGGGGTTGGAGCCTCCTTCCAGTTGTAACTGGAAAAAAAGGAAGTCGGTGCTTCGAATGAATGTAATTCTTAAAGACATATAAGAAAAAAAATTCATTGGTTTTCTCCTGCTTTAGGTTTCCATGTAAAAACACTGGTGTACTGTGTATGTGTATGATTGCTCATTTGTTCACTGTTTATTTAGTCTTTAACTATTGGATGATAATGATACATTGATATAACACTTTAATTTTGTGGTTAAAAAGGATTGAATTGCTCTATTATTGATTCACCCCGCCCTCTTAGTAATCCAACAATTGGTATCAGAGCAGGTTCCTCCAAGAAACAATTTAACCACTGGAAGGAGATCATGGATTATTCTGAGAATAAAGTACCAATGTTTAATTGTCAGAATTGTTTAAAGTATGAGATGTAGAGCAGAAGAAAAAAATTATTTTTACAAGCACAGGAACATTATATTTGACTATCAGTTGTTACATGATATGATAGTTTGAAAAGGGCAAAGACTGTAGCCAAGAAGGAATTGAAGAAGAATAAAAACATAACAATGGATTTCATCTGGGAAGGATTACCTAATCTGGTAAGAGAAAAGGTTGGTAAATGTTCATCAACCAAAGAACTTTGGGATAATTTACATGACATATAATATTCACCCATCGCAAATTCAGAAAATGCCAAATAAGATGCACATACAAATCAAGAAGATTTATGTTCACCATGTCAAAAAGATTCAGAAGATGAAGAATGCATAATCACCAGAGATATGTTGTTTTTCTTTAATTGTGAAAAATGAAGACATCTTGAAATATAATGCCATGAAGGAAATGAGACAAAAAAACTAATTGAAAAGGAAGACAATTATGAAGCATAATTGATTAATTCTTTAGATGAACTAAGAGAAGAAAATAAGTCACTCAAGAAAGAATTGATGAAACAAATGGAAAGTGTTCACATTTTTGAGGAAGCCCAACATGTCATTGAGAACTTAATAACTTATCTAGAAGAAGCCAGAAAGATCAAAGAAAATATTGAATATCAAAAGAATTATTTGGAAGCCAACATAGAAGCATAGAAGGAAGAAGCAGAAATGAGAGAGGAGATATTGATAGATCATATTAAGGAAAGAACTAAGGATCTAAACCAACTTGAGGTAGAGTTTGGTCAAGAAGAGAAAGGATTTGAAGAAGAAATAATCACATTAAAAATTCAGTTTGAAGAAGCGAAAAGAATAGAAGAAGTCATGAAGTTTCGGATAATGAAGAAAGAAGAAGAGGTTGAGAAGCTTGAAGAAGAAGTTGTCACATTGAGAAGTAAAATCATCAAGATCAACAAGAACGTTGAAGAGACAGAAACATCCACATCTGTTATAGAGAATGAAGAGAATCACTCTAGGTTGCTAGAAAAGAAGAATGAAGAAAATATAAAGAGTTATGCAAAAGTACTCGAAGGAAGGAATCATGGTCAAATCGAATCTAATAAAACTATTGAAGATACATCTTCAATAAGACCATCCATGTTCAAGCCACAAAGAAGATTCAATCATGATCATGATAAGTCAAGGAAAACAATCATAAGGACTATGCCACAAAGAAGATCATTTACTCCGAGGTATGCAAATTTGTTTATGGTCATTGTTTTTATTGTACAAACTTTGGACATAAGGTTGCAAATTACAAGGATTATAAAAGAAATGTTAAAGAAATAAATTCCTATGTGCCCCCATTAACATTGAATGTTGCAAATGCCATAACTATGGACACATAGCTAGTGATTGTAGAATCATGATCGATACTTCCATGAAAGAGAACACTGATATCAGATGTAAGAAATAATGGATAAGAAAACATGAAGAACAGGTGAACAAAGACTAGGTCCCAGAGATCACAATATTGGCAATAAAACGAGATGAAGAAAATT
The DNA here is from genome assembly GCA_010110895.2 of Picea sitchensis. NCBI lineage: Eukaryota > Viridiplantae > Streptophyta > Pinopsida > Pinales > Pinaceae > Picea > Picea sitchensis. The sequence continues at coordinate 54,535 of SNQJ01S0060777.1, read as the reverse complement.
CTACAAAGAAAAAGAAATATGTCAAATACATAAAGGTTTGGAAAACAACTGAAAGAAAATAAGGACATGTAAATAAGGAACATGTTCAACATATTGTACTTTCAAGCATTGTAGTGAAAGATGAATCCACAGATAGAAAGAAACAAGTCATATCTCAGAGAGATAATGAATCTACCAATAAAGATGATGATGAATACACATCAGAGACGGAATTGTTCTGAGCCATCTGGGTTAGAGACTCCCAGGTAACATGAATATTGGACAGGGGGAGCCTATGCGATAGCTGTGAAAGACCAAAGAACCATCCTTCGAGCAACTTGCAGAGTTTGACTAGACAGATCCAGAGTAGTCAGATAGCATAAGTTCAATCAGTTGTAGTAGTGGATACTTCCTGATAGTACAGTGATACATGGGTCAACATTATGGAAAGTGTGCAGTAGAGTCTTGGACAGTATGGATAGATATGGATTCATAAGAACACTTAGAAGGTTTGGACAGATATATGACAGTGGACGAGAGCATGGATTCATAGATTGGTTCAAAGAGTGGTTCAAAGACAAAGGAACATTATCATAATGGATGATAATTACAGAGGAAATGGCTCGAACAATGCTAATGGATTAAAAATTGACATATATTTTTTGGACACATGCAATACATACAACAATTCACATTCAAAATAGAGTAATGCTCAGAAACAAACATGACAAAACTTCTTACGATCTATGGAAAGGAAGATTGGAAAATGTGAAGCACTTCAGAGTATTTGGAAGCAAATGCTACATCAAAAGAGAAGATGGCAGAATGGGAAAGTTTGAATCTCGTGTGGACAAAGAAGTACTTGTTGGTTACTCAAGTACAAGGAAAGAATACAAGTGTTACAATCTAAGGTTGAACAAAGCTGTGGAAATAATCAATGTAACAATTGATGAAACATGTGGACAATAATTAAAGGAAGAAGAAAATAAATCAATGGAACAACTTTACGATGAAGAAGAAGTATACATCGAACAACCAGAAGGATTTTAGTTGTCAAAGAATGTAGATTATGTGTGCAAATTGAAGAAGGTCTTATATGGTCTAAAATAGGCTCCTAGAGCATGGTACTCTAGAGTGGATAAATATCTACAACAGGCAGGGTTCAGAAAAGGAAGTGAAAACAACAACCTCTACATCAAGGTAACTCAAGATAATATTGTATTAATTGAATTTTATGTTGATGATATTATTTTTGGAAGCAATGATGACAGGTTAAGCCAAAACGTTGCAAAGGATATGCAGAATGAATTTGAAATGTCATTACTCAGAGAAGTATCCTTCTTTCTGGGTCTTCAAATACGTCAAAGAAACCAAGGAATTTTTATTTCTCAAACTAGGTATCATAGAAAGGCTAAAGAGGTTCGGAATGGAAGATTGCAAACCAGTTACCACTCCTATGCCAACCAGTTGCAAGTTGAACAAAGATGATGTTCAAAGTCTACAAATGATATGAAATACAGGTCAATGATTGGTAGCTTACTATATGTGACAACATCCAGACCAGATGTAATGCAGGCAGTTGGATAGGTGGCACGATTTCAAGCAGCACCAAAGGAATCACATGTCGTAGCAATGAAGAGGATTTTTAGATATCTAAAAGGAACAAAAGAGTTTGGATTATGGCATCCAAAAGGAAAGGATCTATCACTTATTGCCTACACAGATACAGATTGGGCAGGTTGCATTGATGACTGACAAAGCACGGGTGGAGCAACATTCTATTTGGGTGAGTTTTTAGTATCTTGGATAAGCAAGAACCAATCATCAATATCCTTATCTACAGTCAAAGTAGACTATATTGCAACAACAACATGTTGTACACAGGTTATGTGGATGAAACAAACTTTGACATATATACAGGTTGAGTATGATGAGCCGATTCCAATCTATTGTGATAATAAAAGTGTCATCATTATCTCAAAGAACTTGGTGATGCACTCCAAGATGAAGCACACTCCAATCATTTATCACTTTCTACGGGAATAGGTTGCAGAGAAGAACATCATAGTTGAATATGTGGGAACAAAAGAACAAGTGGCAGACATCTTTACAAAATTGCTTCCACGGGAATCCTTTGAGTATCTTCGCTAGAGAATTAGAGTAATTTCTACTCCATAATGAATGCTTTTGAATGATTATCTTATATGTATTATATTTACACGAGGAAGCACCATAAAGAGAACAATTCAGGTTGGGAGATTAGTTTAAGGAAGAGTTCAGTCAAGGGGAGTATCCCCAAAGACAGGTCGGTTAGGGGGAGTAGCCCCAAATGGAAAGATACCTTTTCCATTGATGACAAAGGGGGAGAGATTTATTAGATGCAGAGCACATATGCATGGTTTTAGGGGGAGTGATGGTCATAGGAAGAGCATGAGTGGTATGACTTCAATATTGCATCAGAGTGTTCCCATCAATGCCAAAGGGGGAGATTTTTGATTAATTGTGTTGGTTTTCATTGATGTCAACCCTTGAAGAAAGTTCAGTAGAGAATTATGGTAGCACAAAGGTTTGGGTAATGGACCCAAGTTTGTTTGATGGATAATGATATGCATTATGATATATTTGCAGGTAAAACTATTCTAAATGGATAGTACATGTCATGCCATTTCCGGTGGTATGTGGAACGTCACATAATGCCTCACGGTTAGAGAGGTATGACCATGTGAAGTTGGAGAACCCTCATGAGTCATCTAGAAGCCCCAAAAGGTCAAAGTAGTCAAAGTGTTTGCAAATAAGAACTTATTTAAATAATAAAGTGAAGTGATGAGTGTACTATAAGTCAAAGAGGATGCAAAATAAATTATTTAAATAATAAAGTTGATGGAGAACTTACTAATTATGGAAAGTGGTTAAGTTAGGTGGATAAGTGGTTATAAGTGGGTTAACCCTAAAATAAGGAAAGTGGGTTAAGATGGTTAGAAGGTAACCCCTTGAAGAAGCTACATGAAAGTATAAATAAGAGGCAAGGTTCTCCCATTTTAAACACACTTGAGAATATTGAATATCTTCGAGTGACTAAGGTAACTAAAGGATATCTAAGCCGAATTTTAGAGGGAAGGTGAAGTAAAGAAGGTCAAAATTCAAGGGAGGATAATTTGTTTTGATGATTCTTTCAAATGTATGCTATTCACAAGTCATCTCACCATATTCGCAATAACGTTTTTTCTAGAATTATTCAGACCGTGAAATTTTGAGGCCATTGAGAAAACATATTCAAGTAGTTGTGGTATAAATTTTAGCTTGTGGGTCGTTGTATTTTTTGAGTTACACTCCGTGGAAAATAGGGTTTGTGGCTAGTCCTGAAACTAGTCTAAAATAGGTGTTTCGGGTAAAAACGTCATAACTTCTTCATAACATATCCAAATTCAGTAAGACCAAATGTATTGGTTAGAGTACAATATTTAGTATTCTGTGTACAATTTTCAGATCCATACAACAAATATTCCGTGAGGGGAAAATTCTACAAGTTCGCTCTCTAAAATAAGCCAGAATTCAATAAGGTATGTCATTTTTGCTATAACTCATTTTCTGAGTGGATCCAAATAGTGAAACCTAGAGGAATTGCATAAAAGAAATTGAAGAACATTGTGTACTATTTTCAGATCTTTATTCATTACAAGTACAAAGTTATGATTATTGCAAGTTAGGGCTGTTGACTAATCCAAAATTAATCATGTGAGACTAAAGTAAAGTTTGATGAAAATGCTAGTCTCTTGTTGTTAAAGTTAAGGAAGGTTTACATGTATGTGATCATATACACCAGGTCTATTACATAGTTACAAATCAGATTTGGATGATGAAATTGATGAGGGATTTTGGTTGAGGTACATGTTGGGTACATGGTTGAGACAAGTAGTTGATGAGTTGGCACATACATGAGGTGTATAGTTGAGGATGTTGGTACATCTTGATGAGTCAAAGTTTATGTGTATTTGATGCATGATTGGTACATATTTGGTGCATGGTTGATGCACTCGTTGATGGTACAGGTTGAGGTACATTTTGATGCATGGTTGATGTATTTTTTTATGGTATAAGTTGATGTATGGTACATGTTGGTGCAGGTTATTGGTAGAGGTTGTTTGGTGCAGGTTGATTGGTATAGGTTTACAACAGTATATCTCATAGTGGTAGTGTGGCAGTGGTTCCATCATTCTACTTATATTTAAGGGCAGTCAGACGAGGAAATTTTAGGTGGTTGTAGCCACCTTCCGGTTGTAGCCGGAGAACATAGGGGGTTGTATCCTCCTTCTGGTTGTATCCATAGAATTGAGGATTTGGAGCTTCCCTCAAGTTATAGCCTGAGAAACTAGGGGGTTGGAGCCTCCTTCCAGTTGTAGCTGGAAAACAAAGGAAGTTGGTGCTTCCAATGAATGTAATTCTTAAAGACATATAAGAAAAATCATTCAGTGGTTTTCTCCCGCTTTGGGTTTCCACGTAAAAACACTGGTGTACTGTGTATGTGTATATTTCCTCATTTGTTCACTGTTTATTTACTCTTTAACTATTGGATGATAATGATACATTGATATAACACTTGCATTTTTTGGTTAAAAAAGATTGAATTTCTCTATTACTGATTCACCCCCCCTCTCAGTAATCCAACAGGTTTTTGTAGTAATTCTCAAGCATGCAAAATCCCCTAGGAGCATTGTAATCACATAATAGTACCTTACATTTAAGAAGATTAATGATAATGATAATAGTAATCACATAATTATTGTGCAAATTAAGTTGCAGCTGAGAAAGTGTACCATATTGGTACAATGTAATGAAAAAAATTGATTCGAAGATTGAAGACATAAATACTTTTATCTTCCAGTTGAAGAAGGATCTGTACGTATTGAAGCAAGCTCCTAGAGCTTGTTATGGAAGAATTTACAGTTTCTTGAAGAGCTTGGGGTTTACAAAGAGTAAAGTTGATTCTAACCTTTATATCAAGGTTATGAAAGATGAGACAATGATGTTACTACTATATGTAGATGATGCATCCTTGAAAAGATGAAGAAAGACTCATCACATATTCCAGAAGAATCTCACCACAGATATTGATGGAAGACCTAAATGAATTATCTCTTAGGTCTTGAAGTTTAACAGAGCACAAATAAAATCTTCCTTAAATAAGGGAAGTATGCAGTTAAAATGAAGAGGTTTGACATGTTGAAATATAAATCCATGTACACACCCATAGAAATGAAGTTGAATCTCTTGGTAGATACCTCGTCATAATTGGTTTATTCTATTTTGTATAGACAAATTATTGGTTTAGTGATGTATCTGATGAATACCAGGCCAAATATATGTTTTTCCTTGAGTCAGTATCTGGTAGAGCCCAGACGTGTTCACCTTGTTATGGAAAAACATGTGATGAGATGCCTTAAGAGTACGTTGGATTTTGGTCTCTATTATACTAGAGATCATGACTTTAGACTGAGTGGTTACACCGATTCATATTGAGTTGGAAGTGCTTCTGATAAAAAGAGCATTTCAGGATGTTGTTTCAGTCTGGATTCATCCATGGCTTCATGGTAGAGTAGGGAGCAATTCAACATTGCTCTGAGCACGACAGAAGTGGAATACATTGTTGCATGTTCCACCAGTTGTGAATCCATATGGATTCATATGTTGTTGAATGATCTATTTGATCTGGAGATGGAAGTCACCGTGATTCTATGTGATAACCAAGTTGTATAAAAATGATGGAGAACCATGTGTTCCATGATGATTCAAAACACATAGAGATCCAATATCACTACATCCATGATATGTTGCAGAGAGGAGCCATAAAGCTCCAATATGTTAGCACAAATGAACAAGTTGCTGACGTGTTAACCAAGCCTCTATCTCATGTAAATTTTGAGCACTTTCAAGATAAGCTTGGTGTAGTCCATAAGGACCTCCCTAGAAAGGGAGAGTAGTGTTGTGATGCCAACCCCATGATAATGATGTGCCAACTTAATTTCTATGATGATGTACTAGCTTAATTGTTGTGATGATGTACCAGCTTAATTTCTATGATGATGTTCCAACTTAATTGTTGTGATGCCAGCCTCGTGCCGATGACATGCCAACCTCATGCTGTGATGATGTGCTAGCTTAATTGTTGTGATGTCAACCTCATGCTGATTACATGCCAACTGCATACTGTGATGATGTGCCAGCCTCGTGCTGTGATGATGTGCCAGCCTCGTGCTATGATGATGTGCCAACCTCATGCTGTGATTCCAACTTCGTGCTGATGATATTGTGTATCCAACTTCATGCTGTGATGCCAACCTCGTGTTGAAGACTCTCAACCTAGTGCTGATTTTGATGATGCTCTAGCCTTCGTGCTGTGATTTTGTTGTTGTTGATGATGCTCCATCCTTTGTGCTGTGATATTGATTTTTTTGATGTTGTATTAACCTTGTGCTGTTATTGATGATGATGATGCCACTTCAGCTTCTTGCTGAAGTTGATGATGCTGATGCCACTTCAGCTTCTTATTAAAGTTGATGATGATGATACCACTTCAAATTCTTGCTGAAGTTGATGATGATGATGCCACTTCAGCTTCTTGCTAAAGATGATGATGATGATGCCACTTCAACTTCTTGCTGAAGATGATGATGATGATGCCACTTCAGCTCCTTGCTGAAGATGATTATGATGATGATGATGTTATTTCATCTTTAATGCCGAAGATGATGATGTTACTTTAGCCTCATGTTAAAGATAATGATGATGTTACCTTAATTCTGATGAGGATGATGATGCCATTCCAGCTCCCTATTTTGAATGATGATATTGATGATGAGAAAATTTTTCGATAATTTATAGATATGCCAGTCAGTGTTCCAAGAGGTTGTTGATGTTGCTACTCTCTCTCTCTCACTTGATGTTTTTGTAGAATACCCTTATTTTTAAGGGGGAGTGTTGAAATATTGTAACTACAAAGAGTATTGTAGTTATTATTGATGTATTATTCTCTAGATCAATGTTGGGCATTGTAAATGACCAAATACCCTTTTGTGGATTGGTCAAACCCTAATTGTAGTAGGCTGAATGAGAAGTCAGGCCTCAGATTAAATTAAGGTGGTTTTAACCACCCAGAATAAGAATTCGGCCCCAGATTAATTGAAGGTGGTTCTAACCACCCAGAATGAGAAGTCGGCCCTGCCAGTGAAAAGACACCTCAGTTCAACGCTTGCTAGATTGTATAAATAAGAGAGGCTAGCGCCTCATTTGTTCACTCACTCACTTGATGATCGGAGCGCAAGTTTGGAGATGCAGTTGGAGAAGAAGAGAGAGAGAGAGGCACACTACTTGGGAGAGGACATTCTGTCATGTTTAGTTTATTCTCTTGGCATTGTATTGGCTATCTATATTAAGGAAGGGGTTTCTAGGTTTTCTCTCCCATGAGGGTTTCCTAGGATAAATGATGTGTCTCTTTTGATTGTGTATTTCTTAGTGATCCTATCTATGCTATGATTATATAGTAAATTGAAAAGAAACCTAATAATAACTTAAACCTTAACATGGTATCAGAGCTAATATGAAGAGATCATCTTTCACAAGAAGAAGAAAAATGTCATTGTTGTTGTACATGAAAATTAGGGCTTTTTATTGAAAAATATTTTCAGCCTCAAAACCATCTAGAAAAGTGCGCCCTAACCCAAGGAACTCTTTAGCACCTTCAACCCACCTTTTCAATGGGTAGATCTCCTAGAAAGTGAAACCCTAGTTTTCACAAAGTACCAAAAGTACCAGAAAACTAGAAGTACCAGAGTGCCAGAAGTACCAGAAAACCAGGAGTACCAGAAAACTAGAAGCACCAGTCCAAAAATTCGTTGGTCAAGTTTGAAGGGGTAAAATTTAGATTTTCAGAAATCTGATTGCACCAGCTTACTTACCTCAGCTCAACGCATCTATCCCCTGGATCAAAATTTCAAAATTTGAAGTTTGAAAAATTAGGGTTTCCTCATAAAACCTTAAGTTGCATTTGTAGTTGCAGTTCAAAATCAGTTGCAGTATCAGTTGAAGTATCAACTGTAGTACTAGTTGCAGTCACCCATGAAGTTCTTAAGAGTTGGTAATTATTACCACTGCTACCAGATGGTGCCACTACTTGCAAATGCTATCTGAGGTATGTACTCACATATGTTTAAGATTGTTAAGATTTAAAAAGTATTTATAGGAGAAGGGATATCTTTCCATAGATCCAAAAGGATCTCAAGATCCAACACATTCAGAGGAATAATGCAACCCAGGTTTGATTATTCTGATATGCATCCATTTGTTATGAAATTATTGCATGTTGAAGCTATGACCATCATACTAACCTTTGGTCAAAATTAAAGTCAAGGTATTAGATGGATTAAAGTTGAGATCATAGAGTTTACTTTCTAACCCAACCTTCTATCAAGATAGCATATTGTCTTAGTACAAGAAGCTAGGTTGAAGAAATCACTCGTCATCTTGAGTGAAGGAGACTTGGGAGAAAAACAACATACTCATTCTTGAGGACAAGGCTTCAGGTTCCAGGTTTGATTAATTAATTTGATAAGATTCAAAGTTTCACTTGAAAAGTTGATGACTACCCCTTTACAAGTAAAACACTATAGTTGAGATAGAAGTCCTTGAAAAGTATTATACTTGGTAGCATGTGAGCATATTGAGATAAATGCTTAATGTAATTATTTTCCTGATACAACTAACATCTCCTCTAGGACAAACCTCTTGTGTTAGTTCCAGGTTTCCATGGAGGAATGTTTGATCACAACACTATAAGAGTGTTGGCCTCATTTGATATTGTATTTCTTACTTTTGATTTTTTCTTCAGAAATGCCACAAGTGCTAGCTCTAAAGGAGCTACTGTGATGATTATTCGTGCTATTTATTTATCTACTATTATCAAAAAGAGTATTATTCTTGCTTGCTGTTTTGGTGACCTTGTTTCAGTTCACATATGATAACCCTGAGAAAGCTATAGTGAAGGTTGTAGAAGCCAACATATTAGATGAGACATGAAGAAAACAATGTACATGACCATATACACTCATGTACCAAAGAGGATGAAGGAGAAGCTATCTTTTGGATATTTAGAGTATCTCATATGAAGATTGATTGAAAGGAGTAGAAGGATCCAAAGATGACTGAACATTAGAACAAGAACTTTCAACAGAATTGTTCAAAGGTTAATAAAGCCACCTTGACGGGAAGCATAACTCATTTGAATACTGACTCTGTGTTTCATATTTAGACTTGGTATTCATGTAACACCCTGCTTCCCCCAGTTTGTAAAAATAACGGGACTGGCCAAGAACTATGGCAAACTCATAAATGTGAATATGTGATGTAAATGGACTTTGAGGAAAAGGTCAATGAATGTGAATAACATTGGAAAATAAAATTATGAATTTTATTGTAGGACTGCTGAAAGGGGATGTGCATAAAAAGAGACCCCGATAAGCGATTGGAAGGCTTTGGAAAGGTGGCATTAACTCTGAGGTAATACAGTAATTAGCGGACTCCAGCGAGGAAGAGACCAAAAGTGGCTCGTTGGCTAATTTAAATGTCTGTGGTGGTAGGTAGATGGATTAATGAGGAATGGGATGATGAACCACCCATCTGTAGAGCCACCAGGCCTGAACGACGCGAGGGTAATCATGCCACACACAACCTCACAAGAGGATAAGGCATAGGGTAGAAGCGATTGGAAATGACGTGAGGGAGACTTCGGCGTGCAGAGTGAGTGATAGAAAGAGAGAGTGAAGTTGCAACCTTTGCTCACAGTCACTAGAAAATGGAGGCATGACCTCCGCGGCATCATGGTCTATTTCGGGGGTGGCTAGTGGTAAATCCATTGAAATTCGCTAAGCCCTACGGTTGGAGTGGAAGCTTGATCCTGCCCGTCTCGGCTGATTTACTTGACCCCTAGTGTTATTTAGGATAAGTGTTTTGCCTACGGCATCTTGAAATATATATATATATATATATATATATATATATAGCTCTATATATATATATATATATATATATATATATATATATATCTCCCCCATATATTTATTAGATAATTATGCTCATAAGGTACGTGAAGCGTGAGATGATTTCATTATAAGAATAGTATGAGGTGTTTTGATCAGTTCTATTAGTGGTATAATTATATGGAAGGGCTACGTATGGTTTATGTCTCATAGTAGTGGTATAATTATATGGAAGGACTACGCATGGTTTATGTCCTCATGAATTCATTATTTGTGTGCGTACTGACCTAATTCAGACTTCACGTCTGGTTTTCATGAGGACGACATCCTTATATAACTCAGGTAGTACCCTAAGTAAATCTCCCCATAGAAATACCTTCCTTGAAAATCCCATCAAGAACCGGGAAGGCGGTTGTGAAGGCGTAAGGCCTTAGTAATCCTGCATGAGGAGGAACGATCCTCTTGAAAACTGAGATGACATCATAAGGATGAAGTAACGAATCGACGGATGAGATCCCATCGGGAGATCTATGGTCACTCACGACTGTTAGATTGGAGGAAGAAGATGGAGTGTTAAATACTTTAACCCTGATAGGTATTAATCAACAGACAAGATTTCGTCGGGGAATCTCTGGTCACCCATGACCATTAGATTAGTAGGAGAAAGTAGGGCGTTAAATGCCTTACCCCTTTATTTCCCCGTGTCTTCGTGGGTAGTGAAGAGTTTAGGACTGTATATCCCCAAGGTTCATGAGAGTATCTGGACCGTGGATCTTTTCCACGCCCAGGGAGTCATGGAAGAATGCATGGGTAGGAACCATTATGAGCCGTCAGATCTCGGCTGAAAAACCCAACAGCCATTGGATCTGTCAGGAGTTACCTGAGGGTTAAGACTCCAATGTATAGGGGCTTTCCATTGTGGAAATCCTGGGATGGATCTGAACCATCTGTCCGATGGAGGCCACGTGTCAAGAGATCACCCACTTCAGGAAACCGGGAGTCGGGAAATCAGGAGTCCTATTGACAAGAGATCGGGACTTTCCATTGAGGAAATCCCAGGACAGATTTGAGCCGTCAGATTGATGGAGGCCACGCGTCATGAGATCTCCCCATTTTGGGAAATCGGGAATCGTGAGATCGAGAGTCTTGGTGACAAGGGATCAGGGCTTTCTTGGGTGGAAACCCCGGAGCAGTTGTGGACCGTTCGATTTAAGGAGGTGACGTGTTGAGAGATTACCCGTTTCGGGAAATCAGGGATTAGGGATTCGGGAGTTCCGCTGACAAGAACTTGAGCCTTCGCTTCATAAATCCTAACCCATAATGACGAGACGATAGCAGGTGGTTGAGTCCCGAGGAACGGACAAGATTCCTTCGGGAAATCTCAGGGTCCATAACGACCGTCCGATGTGAGGAAGAGATGCCAGTTTTATGCTGGTGCGCGAACGCACATTAGGGTAAGTAGCGAGAAGATCTATATGGCCAACGTCCGCCTGCCCAGATCTATGGTTGAGGATGCATTCTGGAGCCCCATTGGCCAATCGCTAGCCCTGTCAGGGTTCGACGGTTGCCAAGTCAAATGACTTGACATCACTATAGCGCCAAACACGAAATTAAAAAGACACTGCGTTTATTTGAACTGTGATCGTGAACCGCGATCACCTGGGAATGGAGAGAGAAAGAAGGATCCAGCTTACGCTGTTCCTCCATGGATATTTAGTGGTTCTGATTTGACAGAGGACTAGAAAAATCCGATTCAGGTAGTGGGTATGTGACAAAGTGGTATCAGAGCATGGCTACAACCGTCGGCCTGATTAGGCTCATGCACGAGTCGCGTATAAGCTCCGTTCAAAGTACTCCTATGAAGAGTAACCCCCTAACGTAACCCTCTTGTCCAGGATTGAAAACTTGGAAACAAGAACCCGACTGTGTATGAATGTGAAAGAGTTATAAATTATGCGCAGATTATAAAAATATATCTAACTCTTGACTAACAATCAACGTTTTTCTTTTCACCTATGCAGACGATCAGCCGCGAGAATTTACAGACGCAGAGAATGGTGACCCACCAAGAGATGGTAGAAAGCTCCCACAATAGAGATGAAGAGTCTGATGAAAGAAGAGTAATAGGAACCCCTCCAGACCTAGCCGAGACTGTGAGGAGTCTCATGGTTGAGTTACAAAGCTGCAAGGCCGACAATGAAAGGATGATGAAAGAACAAGAAAAACAAACTGAAATTAATGCAGTGTTACTGTAGAGCTTATCTTCCCTATAACGACAAATGTAGCATGAACCCGAAGTGCAAAAACATGGTCGTATCAGTGGCCATACTAAGAAGAGCACCTCAATAAAGGTTCACCCCAGAGGTAAGGGACTAGTGCTAGACGATTCCACAGAGAAGGAAGCTGGCGATTCAGAAGGCTCTTCCAGTAGCAGGACCAGTTCCTATTCTTGAAGAAAACAGAAGAAGCAAAAGACTTCCAAGAGTCATAAATTTGAGGAATTCAGAAAGGCCAAACCTCCCTCCTTCGATGGTGAGATAAAGAAGGGAGAGGAAGCCGAGGCTTGGCTACT
>SNQJ01S0060777.1:27432-41946 GCA_010110895.2 Picea sitchensis | reverse complement strand
ATGTAGTGATATTGGATCTCTATGTGTTTTGAATCATCATGGAACACATGGTTCTCCATCATTTTTATACAACTTGGTTATCACATAGAATCACGGTGACTTCCATCTCCAGATCAAATAGATCATTCAACAACATATGAATCCATATGGATTCACAACTGGTGGAACATGCAACAATGTATTCCACTTCTGTCGTGCTCAGAGCAATGTTGAATTGCTCCCTACTCTACCATGAAGCCATGGATGAATCCAGACTGAAACAACATCCTGAAATGCTCTTTTTATCAGAAGCACTTCCAACTCAATATGAATCGGTGTAACCACTCAGTCTAAAGTCATGATCTCTAGTATAATAGAGACCAAAATCCAACGTACTCTTAAGGCATCTCATCACATGTTTTTCCATAACAAGGTGAACACGTCTGGGCTCTACCAGATACTGACTCAAGGAAAAACATATATTTGGCCCGGTATTCATCAGATACATCACTGAACCAATAATTTGTCTATACAAAATAGAATAAACCAATTATGATGAGGTATCTACCAAGAGATTCAACTTCGTTTCTATGGGTGTGTACATGGATTTATATTTCAACATGTCAAACCTCTTCATTTTAACTGCATACTTCCCTTATTTAAGGAAGATTTTCTTTGTGCTCTGTTAAACTTCAAGACCTAAGAGATAATGCATTTAGGTCTTCCATCAATATCTGTGGTGAGATTCTTCTGCAATCTGTGATGAGTCTTTCTTCATCTTTTCAAGGATGCACCATCTACATATAGTAGTAACATCATTGGCTCATCTTTCATAACCTTGATATAAAGGTTAGAATCAACTTTACTCTTTGTAAATCCCAAGCTCTTCAAGAAACTGTAAATTCTTCCATAACAAGCTCTAGGAGCTTGCCTCAATACGTACAGATCCTTCTTCAACTGGAAGACAGGAGTATTTTTGTCTTCAATCTTTGAATCAATTTTTTTCATGACATTGTACCAATATGGTACACTTTCTCAGCTGCAACTCAATTTACACAATCATTATGTGATTACTATTGTCATTATCATTAATATTCTTAAATGCAAGGTACTATTATGTGATTACAATGCTCCTAGGGGATTTTGCATGCTTGAGAATTACTACAAAAACCTGTTGGATTACTGAGAGGGGGGGTGAATCAGTAATAGAGAAATTCAATATCTTTTAACCAAAAAATGCAAGTGTTATATCAATGTATCATTATCATCCAATAGTTAAAGAGTAAATAAACAGTGAACAAATGAGAAAATATACACATACACAGTACACCAGTGTTTTTACATGGAAACCCAAAGCGGGAGAAAACCACTGAATGATTTTTCTTATATGTCTTTAAGAATTACATTCATTGGAAGCACCAACTTCCTTTGTTTTCCAGCTACAACTGGAAGGAGGCTCCAACCCCCTAGTTTCTCAGGCTATAACTTGAGGGAAGCTCCAAATCCTCAATTTTATGGATACAACCAGAAGGAGGATACAACCCCCTATGTTCTCTAGCTACAACCGGAAGGTGGCTACAACCACCTGAAATTTCCCTATCTGACTTCCCTTAAATATAAGTAGAATGATGGAACCACTGTCACACTACCACTGTGAGATATACTATTGTAAACCTATACCAATCAACCTGCACCAAACAACCTCTACCAATAACCTGCACCAACATGTACCATACATCAACTTATACCATAAAAAAATGCATCAACCATGCATCAAAATGTACCTCAACCTGTACCATCAATGAGTGCATCAACCATGCACCAAATATGTACCAATAATGCATCAAATACACATAAACTTTAACTCATCAAGATGTACCAACATCCTCAAATATACACCTCATGTATGTGCCAACTCATCAACTACTTGTCTCAACCATGTACCCAACATGTACCTCAACCAAAATCCCTCATCAATTTCATCATCCAAATCTGATTTGTAACTCTGTAATAGACCTGGTGTATATAATCACATACCTGTAAACCTTCCTTAACTTTAACAACAAGAGACTAGCATTTTCATCAAACTTTAGTTTAGTCTCACATGATTAATTTTGGATTAGTCAACAACCCTAACTTGCAATAATCATAACTTTGTACTTGTAATGAATAAAGATCTAAAAATAGTACACAATGTTCTTCAATTTCTTTTATGCAATTCCTCTAGGTTTCACTATTTGGATCCTCTCAGAAAATGAGTTATAGCAAAAATGACATACCTTATTGAATTATGGCTTATTTTAGAGAGCGAACTTGTAGAATTTTCCCTTCACGGAATATTTGTTGTATGGATATGAAAATTGTACACAGAATACTAAATATTGTACTCTAACCAATACATTTGGTCTTGCTGAATTTGGATCTGTTATGAAGAAGTTATGACGTTTTTACCCGAAACACCTATTTTAGACTAGTTTCAGGACTAGCCACAAACCCTATTTTCCACAGAGTGTAACTCAAAAAATACAACGACCCACAAGCTAAAATTTATACCACAACTACTTGAATATGTTTTCTCAATGGCCTCTTAATTTCACGGTCTGAATAATTCTAGAAAAAACGTTATTGCGAATATGGTGATATGACTTGTGAATAGCATACATTTGAAAGAATGATCAAAAGAAATTATCCTCCCTTGAATTTTGGCCTTCTTTACTTCACCTTCCCTCTAAAATTCGGCTTAGATATCCTTTAGTTACCTTAGTCACTCGTAGACATTCAATATTCTCAAGTGTGTTTAAAATGGGAGAACCTTGCCTCTTATTTATACTTTCATGTAGCTTCTTCAAGGGGTTGCCTTCTAACCATCTTAAACCACTTTCCTTATTTTAGGGTTAACCCACTTATAACCACTTATCCACCTAACTTAACCACTTTCCATAATTAGTAAGTTCTCCATCAACTTTATTATTTAAATAATTTATTTTGCATCCTCTTTGACTTATAGTACACTCATCACTTCACTTTATTATTTAAATAAGTTCTTATTTGCAAACACTTTGACTACTTTGACCTTTTGGGGCTTCTAGATGACTCATGAGGGTTCTCCAACTTCACATGGTCATACCTCTCTAACCGTGAGGCATTATGTGACGTTCCACATACCACCGGAAATGGCATGACATGTACTATCCATTTAGAATAGTTTTACCTGCAAATATATCATAATGCATATCATTATCCATCAAACAAACTTGGGTCCATTACCCAAACCTTTGTGCTACCATAATTCTCTACTGAACTTTCTTCAAGGGTTGACATCAATGAAAACCAACACAATTAATCAAAAATCTCCCCCTTTGGCATTGATGGGAACACTCTGATGCAATATTGAAGTCATACCACTCATGCTCTTCCTATGACCATCACTCCCCCTAAAACCATGCATATGTGCTCTGCATCTAATAAATCTCTCCCCCTTTGTCATCAATGGAAAAGGTATCTTTCCATTTGGGGCTACTCCCCCTAACCGACCTGTCTTTGGGGATACTCCCCTTGACTGAACTCTTCCTTAAACTAATCTCCCAACCTGAATTGTTCTCTTTATGGTGCTTCCTCGTGTAAATATAATACATATAAGATAATCATTCAAAAGCATTCATTATGGAGTAGAAATTACTCTAATTCTCTAGCGAAGATACTCAAAGGATTCCCGTGGAAGCAATTTTGTAAAGATGTCTGCCACTTGTTCTTTTGTTCCCACATATTCAACTATGATGTTCTTCTCTGCAACCTATTCCCGTAGAAAGTGATAAATGATTGGAGTGTGCTTCATCTTGGAGTGCATCACCAAGTTCTTTGAGATAATGATGACACTTTTATTATCACAATAGATTGGAATCGGCTCATCATACTCAACCTGTATATATGTCAAAGTTTGTTTCATCCACATAACCTGTGTACAACATGTTGTTGTTGCAATATAGTCTACTTTGACTGTAGATAAGGATATTGATGATTGGTTCTTGCTTATCCAAGATACTAAAAACTCACCCAAATAGAATGTTGCTCCACCCGTGCTTTGTCAGTCATCAATGCAACCTGCCCAATCTGTATCTGTGTAGGCAATAAGTGATAGATCCTTTCCTTTTGGATGCCATAATCCAAACTCTTTTGTTCCTTTTAGATATCTAAAAATCCTCTTCATTGCTACGACATGTGATTCCTTTGGTGCTGCTTGAAATCGTGCCACCTATCCAACTGCCTGCATTACATCTGGTCTGGATGTTGTCACATATAGTAAGCTACCAATCATTGACCTGTATTTCATATCATTTGTAGACTTTGAACATCATCTTTGTTCAACTTGCAACTGGTTGGCATAGGAGTGGTAACTGGTTTGCAATCTTCCATTCCGAACCTCTTTAGCCTTTCTATGATACCTAGTTTGAGAAATAAAAATTCCTTGGTTTCTTTGACGTATTTGAAGACCCAGAAAGAAGGATACTTCTCTGAGTAATGACATTTCAAATTCATTCTGCATATCCTTTGCAACGTTTTGGCTTAACCTGTCATCATTGCTTCCAAAAATAATATCATCAACATAAAATTCAATTAATACAATATTATCTTGAGTTACCTTGATGTAGAGGTTGTTGTTTTCACTTCCTTTTCTGAACCCTGCCTGTTGTAGATATTTATCCACTCTAGAGTACCATGCTCTAGGAGCCTATTTTAGACCATATAAGACCTTCTTCAATTTGCACACATAATCTACATTCTTTGACAACTAAAATCCTTCTGGTTGTTCGATGTATACTTCTTCTTCATCGTAAAGTTGTTCCATTGATTTATTTTCTTCTTCCTTTAATTATTGTCCACATGTTTCATCAATTGTTACATTGATTATTTCCACAGCTTTGTTCAACCTTAGATTGTAACACTTGTATTCTTTCCTTGTACTTGAGTAACCAACAAGTACTTCTTTGTCCACACGAGATTCAAACTTTCCCATTCTGCCATCTTCTCTTTTGATGTAGCATTTGCTTCCAAATACTCTGAAGTGCTTCACATTTTCCAATCTTCCTTTCCATAGATCGTAAGAAGTTTTGTCATGTTTGTTTCTGAGCATTACTCTATTTTGAATGTGAATTGTTGTATGTATTGCATGTGTCCAAAAAATATATGTCAATTTTTAATCCATTAGCATTGTTCGAGCCATTTCCTCTGTAATTATCATCCATTATGATAATGTTCCTTTGTCTTTGAACCACTCTTTGAACCAATCTATGAATCCATGCTCTCGTCCACTGTCATATATCTGT
Organism: Picea sitchensis; assembly: GCA_010110895.2. Taxonomy (NCBI): domain Eukaryota; kingdom Viridiplantae; phylum Streptophyta; class Pinopsida; order Pinales; family Pinaceae; genus Picea; species Picea sitchensis. The sequence continues at coordinate 36,643 of SNQJ01S0060777.1, read as the reverse complement.
CCAAACCTTCTAAGTGTTCTTATGAATCCATATCTATCCATACTGTCCAAGACTCTACTGCACACTTTCCATAATGTTGACCCATGTATCACTGTACTATCAGGAAGTATCCACTACTACAACTGATTGAACTTATGCTATCTGACTACTCTGGATCTGTCTAGTCAAACTCTGCAAGTTGCTCGAAGGATGGTTCTTTGGTCTTTCACAGCTATCGCATAGGCTCCCCCTGTCCAATATTCATGTTACCTGGGAGTCTCTAACCCAGATGGCTCAGAACAATTCCGTCTCTGATGTGTATTCATCATCATCTTTATTGGTAGATTCATTATCTCTCTGAGATATGACTTGTTTCTTTCTATCTGTGGATTCATCTTTCACTACAATGCTTGAAAGTACAATATGTTGAACATGTTCCTTATTTACATGTCCTTATTTTCTTTCAGTTGTTTTCCAAACCTTTATGTATTTGACATATTTCTTTTTCTTTGTAGAATTTTCTTCATCTCGTTTTATTGCCAATATTGTGATCTCTGGGACCTAGTCTTTGTTCACCTGTTCTTCATGTTTTCTTATCCATTATTTCTTACATCTGATATCAGTGTTCTCTTTCATGGAAGTATCGATCATGATTCTACAATCACTAGCTATGTGTCCATAGTTATGGCATTTGCAACATTCAATGTTAATGGGGGCACATAGGAATTTATTTCTTTAACATTTCTTTTATAATCCTTGTAATTTGCAACCTTATGTCCAAAGTTTGTACAATAAAAACAATGACCATAAACAAATTTGCATACCTCGGAGTAAATGATCTTCTTTGTGGCATAGTCCTTATGATTGTTTTCCTTGACTTATCATGATCATGATTGAATCTTCTTTGTGGCTTGAACATGGATGGTCTTATTGAAGATGTATCTTCAATAGTTTTATTAGATTCGATTTGACCATGATTCCTTCCTTCGAGTACTTTTGCATAACTCTTTATATTTTCTTCATTCTTCTTTTCTAGCAACCTAGAGTGATTCTCTTCATTCTCTATAACAGATGTGGATGTTTCTGTCTCTTCAACGTTCTTGTTGATCTTGATGATTTTACTTCTCAATGTGACAACTTCTTCTTCAAGCTTCTCAACCTCTTCTTCTTTCTTCATTATCCGAAACTTCATGACTTCTTCTATTCTTTTCGCTTCTTCAAACTGAATTTTTAATGTGATTATTTCTTCTTCAAATCCTTTCTCTTCTTGACCAAACTCTACCTCAAGTTGGTTTAGATCCTTAGTTCTTTCCTTAATATGATCTATCAATATCTCCTCTCTCATTTCTGCTTCTTCCTTCTATGCTTCTATGTTGGCTTCCAAATAATTCTTTTGATATTCAATATTTTCTTTGATCTTTCTGGCTTCTTCTAGATAAGTTATTAAGTTCTCAATGACATGTTGGGCTTCCTCAAAAATGTGAACACTTTCCATTTGTTTCATCAATTCTTTCTTGAGTGACTTATTTTCTTCTCTTAGTTCATCTAAAGAATTAATCAATTATGCTTCATAATTGTCTTCCTTTTCAATTAGTTTTTTTGTCTCATTTCCTTCATGGCATTATATTTCAAGATGTCTTCATTTTTCACAATTAAAGAAAAACAACATATCTCTGGTGATTATGCATTCTTCATCTTCTGAATCTTTTTGACATGGTGAACATAAATCTTCTTGATTTGTATGTGCATCTTATTTGGCATTTTCTGAATTTGCGATGGGTGAATATTATATGTCATGTAAATTATCCCAAAGTTCTTTGGTTGATGAACATTTACCAACCTTTTCTCTTACCAGATTAGGTAATCCTTCCCAGATGAAATCCATTGTTATGTTTTTATTCTTCTTCAATTCCTTCTTGGCTACAGTCTTTGCCCTTTTCAAACTATCATATCATGTAACAACTGATAGTCAAATATAATGTTCCTGTGCTTGTAAAAATAATTTTTTTCTTCTGCTCTACATCTCATACTTTAAACAATTCTGACAATTAAACATTGGTACTTTATTCTCAGAATAATCCATGATCTCCTTCCAGTGGTTAAATTGTTTCTTGGAGGAACCTGCTCTGATACCAATTGTTGGATTACTAAGAGGGCGGGGTGAATCAATAATAGAGCAATTCAATCCTTTTTAACCACAAAATTAAAGTGTTATATCAATGTATCATTATCATCCAATAGTTAAAGACTAAATAAACAGTGAACAAATGAGCAATCATACACATACACAGTACACCAGTGTTTTTACATGGAAACCTAAAGCAGGAGAAAACCAATGAATTTTTTTTCTTATATGTCTTTAAGAATTACATTCATTCGAAGCACCGACTTCCTTTTTTTCCAGTTACAACTGGAAGGAGGCTCCAACCCCATAGTTTCACAGGATACAACCTGAGGGAAGCTCCAACTCCCCAATTCTTTGTCTACAACCAGAAGGAGGATACAAACCCCTATGTTCTCCGGCCATAGCCAAAAGGTGGCTACAACCACCTATCCTTGCCCCATCCAACTGCACTGAAATATAAGTAGAATGATAGAACCACTGTCACACTATCACTATGAGATATATTGTTGTAAACCTGTACCAATCAACCTTCACCAAACAACCTGTAACAACCTATACCAATAACATGCACCAACATGTACCATACATCAACCTATACCTCAACATGTACCATACAAAATGCATCAACCATGCACCAACATGTACCTCAACCTATACCATCAACGAATGCATTAACCATGCACCAAATATGTACAAATAATGCATCAAATACACATAAACTATGAATCATGAAGATGTACCAACATCGTCAACTATACACCTCATGTATGTGCCAACTCATCAACTACTTGTCTCAACCATGTNCCAAATATGTACAAATAATGCATCAAATACACATAAACTATGAATCATGAAGATGTACCAACATCGTCAACTATACACCTCATGTATGTGCCAACTCATCAACTACTTGTCTCAACCATGTACCTCAACCAAAATCCCTCATCAATTTCATCATCCAAATCTGATTTGTAACTCTGTAATAGACCTAGTGTATATGGTCACATACCTACAAACCTTCCTTAACTTTAACAACAAGAGACTAGCATTTTCATCAAACTTTACTTTAGTCTCACATGATTAATTTGGATTAGTCAACAACCCTAACTTGCAATAATCATAACTATGTACCTCTAATGAATAAAGATCTGAAAATAGTTCACAATGTTCTTCAGTTTCTTTTATGCAATTCCTCCAGGTTTCACTACTTGGATCCTCTCAGAAAAGGAGTTATAGAAAAAATGACATACCTTATTGAATTTTGGCTTATTCTAGAGAGCGAACTTGTAGAGCGTGCCCCGCATGGAATATTTGTTGTATCGATATGAAAATTGTATACATAATACTAAATATTGTACTCTAACCAATATAGTTGGTCTTACTGAATTTGGATCTGTTATGAAGAATTTATGACGTTTTTACCCAAAAAACCTATTTTAGACTAGTTTCAGGACTAGCAACAAATCCTATTTTCCACGGACTGTAACTCAAAAAATACAACGACCCACAAGTTGAAATTTGTACCAAAACTACTTGGATATTTTTTCTCAACGACCTCCCAATTTCACTGTCGGAATCATTTTAGAAAAAACGGTATTGTGAAAATGGTGAGATGACCTGTAAATAACATACCTTAGAAAGAATCATCAAAAGAAATTATCCTCCCTTGAATTTTGGCCTTATTTACTTCACCTTCCCTCTAGAATTAAGCTTAGATATCCTTTGGTTACCTCAGTCACTTGTACATATTCAATATGCGCAAGTGTGTTTAAAATGAGAGAGCCTTGCCTCTTATTTTTACTTCCATGTAGCTTCCTCAAGGGGTTACCTTCTAACCATCTTAACCCACTTTCTTTATTTTAGGGTTAACCCACTTATAACCACTTGCCCACTTAACTTAACCACTTTCCATAATTAGTAAGTTCTACATTAACTTTATTATTTAAATAATTTTGTTTGCATCCTCTTTGACTTATAGTACACTCATCATTTCAATTTATGTCTACACAGGGGTAGAACCAGGGTTCCACACTTAACAGCGCACCAACAAAACCCCGACTACCGGCCCTTTCGGCAACACTTGAGAAGCAGGCGAAGTCTCACCCAAGGTAGAAGCAGGGGGGGTTACAAGACACAAGTGTCTGTAACCAGACTGGGAAACAATTATGTGATAAGAACACTTCGCAGAATATTCTATTAATGCTTAGGAAGTGAGAATGCATTAGTTTATTAACCTCACTAACATCGCAGAGCATAATCAAAGACAGATAGGTGTAGTAATAACAAGTGATTATGTACCCTGAGTACTTAGCACTTAGCACTGTGAGTTATATATAGCATTCATTTATCATTTAACCTAAGTAAAATACTTAAACAATCAAACTATATATTCATTATACATCATAATCAAGAACTAAGAAAATACATAAAAGAAATAACACTCCACAAAGCAAACCATGAAAGACCAAATATATGTGGTTCACACCCCGGGGTGGGGCTACGTCCACAAACTGCTTCGTCTTTTTATTATTCACCACAATCTTACATCCAGTCACTCATGTGCACTAAGCCATAGAGTCGAACTTTTCACAAGACAGGAGATTTGCGCACTAAGCACTAGATCTTCCTTCTTTACTCCCCAAAAATAGGTTAAATGCACATAGCCACAATCTCTTACAACAGTTAACACCTCTTACAAAATCATAGTCAAGCATAAATCCTCGACCATATGCATTCCTTCGCACCAAGCACTTCTAGTCAAGTACTCCTAGCCTACATTCCTCTTTATTTATACTTTATAAAATCTTACAATAGGGCCTAAACATGGGGAGAACCCATGGGCCGACATCTCATAAACACATTTAAAAACCCTAGAGGACCCATTATTGGGTCCACATATCCCTCAAAATAGGTGATATCTGCGATCTCAACTCCGCTTGGGCGCTCCTACTTCGATCAACGTGTCAAAATCCAAAAGTGGGACAAACCTGACCAAATTTTCCCCAAAACTTGGTCAAGGGACAACTTGCCCCCAACACTCACATGTGAATCGTCCCAAGTCACTCAGGTCCGAACAATGTTGCTTCAAAATCCTCTAGCTTAACTTGAGCTACCTCGACTGGCTGCCTCATCGGAGCTTTCTGCTCAACGAGCTCCTGGATTGTCTGCTCTGTAATAGGCCCTTCCCTGCATTGTTCTATTGTTGCGACTACTTGATCTAACTGTGAACCTTGGTTTTCGATCTCCTCAAATACCTAGCAAGATTCGTCCTGCACGGGTTGTAATTTATGTGTTACTTCCATCACCTTACCCTAGAGGGAAGTGATCTGTCGATGTATTGTGCACTGCTCCTAGGATCTGTTCATCCTTTCTACTGTTGTAAGTAGCTTCATCTGTGCCTGCAATGAAAATGTTTGATGTTGTGCCTCCTGTATCTGATTGTCTAGCTTCCTTAACTTTGGATCCTCGGCGAGGCGGTCATACATCTGGGCGCTTCTATCGCTCAATTTTTTACATACCAAGGCAAGGGATCTTATACATGCTACTATTTTTTTGGTGGTCTCCTCCCTCTGGTCATGCACCTCATGTGGGGTGCTTGGCACTGCTTAGGCCTCCAGTTCAACTATCCTAACTTGAAACTACTGGAGGGTCTCTGCAAGTTTCTCTACTTGGACTTTGACAAGCTCTTGCTCCTCCTGTACCAATCATGGGACAGAGTGGCATGCTTTTCTTACTACTTCTTTGACCATGGCCTACTCTGCAAACATATTCTCTTTTTCCTTCTGTAGCTAGGCTTCGCTAACTCTCTTTTACTCCTGAATCTTCACCTGAAGCTCTTCTTTCTCTCTTTCATAGGAAGCTATATTGTCCTGCGCTACTCATAATTGTACTAGAACTTCATCTTTCTCATTTTGAAAGAATTTTGTATCCTTCTCCTTCTCTTCGTGAGCTCTCTGGAACTGAGCTTCTATTTCAACAATAATCCTTCTTAGCTTGGCTACTCTTTCAGTGGTTAGTTCTCTTTGTTCCCTTATGTATGCCTTTAGACTTGCCTCCAATATTTCAACCTCTCCTGGAGGTATTCCTTTAAGGTTAACCTCAACATCCAAGTTGGGGCTAGCCTGTAGTGTTGCGGGGTTGGGAAACTTGATGCTATACTGGGGGAGGGTGCGGATCTTCTAATGGATAGGAACTAGAGTAAATGTTTCCATTAATGTAAATCTATCTGTTATGGTGCGGTCTCAATGTCCAAAAGAAGTCCATAAACTCATAAATGTGTTTCCTAATCATTTTGGAGCGTCATTCTAACGGTCAGGGGGCCTCCAACGGTTATATAACTTTGCTAGGGAGAAGTCCAAATATGCATGGACATGTTGTTCCAGCGAGGTTCAAATCCTGTGAACCTGCCTCCTGCGAGGTTCCATCCTATGAAATATTCCATTTCTTCTTTAACTTCTTGTATATTTTCCAACATAGCCCTCTTTTATTGAGCTTCCTTGCCTTCTTTCCTATTATCTAAGTCTCTTTAATTGTTTCTAGAGTCCTCTTTCCATTTTTATTCTTATCTTCCCCTAGCGTAGTGGATTTTCACTATTGAGGTACCCTCAAAGGTTCTGAAGTTAATATCCCTTTTCTTAACACTTCCTAAGTGGGCACACTTCTCTCTAGGATAGATAGGTCCTTCAAACCTTCTTGCATTCTTGCAACTTTGATAGCTAATTCTTTTTCTTTATGTCCCTCCTGCGTTTTTACTTTTCTATGTTCCTTTGACTTAAACTCCCATTCTTCTCTTAGTTGGTCTATTTTCCTAGCCATGAAATCCCTTAATTCTTGCTTTTTATTTTATCTAGCTTCTTCCTCTACTTTCCTTCTGATTTGATCCTTCTCAATCCAAGTTTTACCTAACAAAAGTGGGAAAGGGGCGTTGTCCTCAACAAACCTAATGAATTCAAATTCTTCTTCAGTTGATGTTACATGAACAATAATAGGTACAGTGGTTACTCTTCCACATTAAGTTATCATCTTTCCCTTAAACAAGCATATCCTTCCTAAAGAATATACCACAGTAGGCTTTCCCAAAACTTCCCAAGTTTCTTCTATCATAATATTCACTTGTGTTTCTTCATCTAAGACTATATTGTCTATGTTTAAGTCTTTTATTCTTGCACTTATGTGTTGTTTTTCTTTCAGGCTTTCTAATAAGCTGACATCTTTATGAACATCCATCGTTTCTTCCAATTGTAATAACATAGTCTGAACTTCCTCTGACCTTTTCTCTTTATGATTTTCCAACATCCCCTTAGTCTCTTGACTCTCTTCATAATTTTCTTGTCTTATGTTCATCCCTTCAACTTTAGCAATAATCCTTGGACAATCCTCAACTTCATGACCAACAACCTTACAACAAAGACAAACAGGGCCTACCCCAGGGAATTCCTTAGCAAGATGTCTCGGCCTTCTGCAATAACACAAACTCAACCCTCTTTTTCTCTTAATTGTTCCCCAACCTTTTTTGTACTACGCACTTCCCTTAGGATCATAGTGCTAGACCTGCAATCTACAAAACATCTTTCTAGGTTCCTGCATCCACTTATTAGTCCAAAAACTCTTTCTATGCATAGGAATAACATATCTTTCTTCATTTCCACTAAATTTACTCAAATCAACCCTTTCTTTCAACTGTTCCCTAGCCTTTAGACTAGGATAGAATCTATTAAACATACTTAAATTCATGCTTTCAAAACAAAAAATTTCACTTATCTTTTTCTTAACAAAACACAAAGCGTACTTCTTTTAGGATCTTGCCTCTTTTCTTCATAAAATCTTACTTTCTTGGCACAAAGCTTCACAAGTTAAGTAGAGTACTGTGCACTTCAGCAGCAGATCTACGCATGGATATTTTCTTTTTCTTTACTTCAACTCCAAGAAATCACAATTCCAGGTTAGGATAGTTGAACTGGAGGCCCGACAATGGAACCATATGTTGGCACAATGGAAAACCCAAGGTTCGATGCTTAACAAGGCACCAACAAAACCCTGACTACTGGCCCTTTTGGAAACACCTGCGAAGCAGGCGAAGTCTCACCCGAGGTAGAAGCAGGGAGGTTACAGGAGGCAGGTGTCTGTAACCAGGCTAGGACATGATTCTATGATAAGAACACTTCGCAGAATATTCTTTTAATTCTTAGGAAGTGACCATGCATTAGTTTATTAACCTCATTAACATCGCAGAGCATAATCAAAGACATATAGGCACAATAATAACAAGTGATTATGTACCCTGAGCACTTAGCACTTAGCACTGTGAGTTAAATCTAGAATTCATTTATCATTTAAACTAATTAAATTACTTAAACAATCAAACTATATATTCATTATACATCATAATCAAGCACTAAGAAAATACATAACAGAAATAACACTCCACAAAGAAAACCATAAAACACCAGATATATGTGGTTCACCCTAGGATGGGGCTACATCCACAAAACGCTTCGCCTCTTTATTATTCTCCACAATATTACATCCACTCACTCCTGTGCACTAATCCACAAAGTCAAACTTCACACAAGGCAGGAGATTTTCACACTAAGCACTAGATCCTCCTTCTTTACTCCCCAAAAATAGGTCAAATGCACAGAGCCACAATCTCTTACAACACTTAGCAACTGTTACAAAATCACAGTCGAGGAAAAAGCCTCGACCACATACATTCCTTCGCACTAAGCACTTCTAGTCTAGTACTCCTACCCTACATTCCTCTTTATTTATACTTTATAAAATATTACAATAGGGCCTAAACATGGGGAGAACCCTGTTAGAAAAACAGGATCGCGGAGCAATAAAATAAAACAAATGCGGAAACAAAACACAGAAGATACACAATACAAGAGAGACAAAGATTTACGTGGTTCACCCAGTGTGGGCTAAGTCCACCAGAGAAATTGCCAGGTCCTTCCTTTATTATTATCCAACAAATGAAGGGATACAACCTACAACAAAACCCGTTGTAACTTCATCTTCTCTCTCATAGTCTCCTCTCTCAGAATACAATATTCGCCATCAACAATAGCCGCAATACATTTCCCTCATAAAATAGGGTTTCCT
>SNQJ01S0060775.1:42059-56211 GCA_010110895.2 Picea sitchensis | reverse complement strand
CATACTATAGTGAATGTCTTAAGTTTGTCTCAAAGCAAGCCAAGGTATGAAACTATTTGAAAATGTTGATTATGTAGCTCATTATAATTATCAAGATTCTAATGGGGGCCCTTTAAATTTTGTAAAAAATTAGGGGGAGTTGTTGGGGCCCAACAAGTGGTGACTGAAATAAGGTGCCATCCAGTCTTTTCCGCCAACGACAAAATATTTTTGAGTCCCCAACCTCCCAAAATTTTTGGTCGTGCAAGATGATCCCATTTTTCCCAGGGCTGAGTGAACTTGTCCCTGGAACCTAACCAAATAAAGAGGGAACAAGTTCGTCTAATATTTTCTAGCACACCCTTTGGAATCTAGGCCAGAGACATCCAATAAACTGGAATGGCTTCCAGAACAACTTTGGTCAGAGTGATTCTGCCTGCTCTAGATAACCACGTGAAGCTCCAAAAATTTAACCTTTTCTCCAATTTTGACAACATCCATTTCCAATCTTCTTTGTGATAGTTTTTTATCTTTAGTTGAAACCCCAAATATTTTATACCTCCCAATATGTCCTGGACTGTGTAAGGAAAGAGACTCCAATAAGTATCCACTTCCCCTCTTTCCATCTCTGAGAAAGAGAGGGTAGATTTTTGTATATTTATTTTCATCTTTGTAGCCGAACAAAAAAGGGATAGAATTTCTGCTAGAACTTCCGCATCTTGAACCTGACCACTACAAAATATGAGGACATCATCCACAAACAAGAGATGCATGATCCTCAAACCTGAGGATATTTGGATTCCTTGGAATTCCCCAGATCTTACATCATTAGCAATAGCCCTGCTCAAACCCTCAACCACCAGGAGGAAAAGGAGTGGAGACAAAGGACATCCTTGGCACAAACCTCTTTTGAAAATGAAAAATGAAGAAGTTTCCCCATTGATAAGGACAACAAATGAGACCAAAGTGAAATAGGCCATCGTCCACTTAATAAAAGGAGCCTCGAACCCGAGATGAGTAAGTAACCCTATCAAAGGATTTTGAAAGATCAATCTTAATAATGGTACCTTTTTCTCTTGATGTCTTTAGGAAATGAAGTCCTTCTTGAGCTACTACTATTGCTTCATGGATCTAATGCCCTTCAAGAAAACCGGATTGTTCTTTTGAGATGGAATCTGAAAGGAGTGGCTTCAACCTATGGGCTATGATTTTGGCTATAATTTTGTAAATGCAATTGTGTTGAGAGGACTATGTATTCTTCCATTTATTCTGGATTCATCAATGACTTTAAGTAGGTCTTCTCCGATAAGATAAAAAATTCCCATGTAGAATTCAACTTTCCATCCATATGGACCTGTACATTTATCCTTTTGAAAGATTTGAAGAGTTTCCTTCAACTCAACTTCGGTGACTTCTGCAAATAGATATTAGTTCCCTTCCTCATTCACAAAGCTGAGAAAGTATAAATCCAATCTTATGATATCAGCTATGTTCACTCTCTTGTCTACTTTGAATAAGGACTGAAAATGGATTTTCCCCATATTCGTTAGCCCCTCAAAAGAAGTAATTGATTTGATCTCCTAGTCCTTTAAGCTTCAAATTGCGTCAGTTGTTTTTCGCCCCTTGGCATAGGAATGGAAAAATTTGGTATTCTCATCCCAATTCTCTATCCAGATTGCTCAACTTTTAATCCTTCAAGTTTCTTCTTGATCTGCCATGAATTTTCTACGTCTTACCTCAAGAGTCTTCAAATTTTATCGGGAGGAACCTGAGGAGAACCCATAATCTGCATCTTGATAAATCACATCCAGCTGGTCGTAGATACTTTTGAGTTCTCCCTCGTCTTCTTTTTGTTTTTTTTTTCCCCAGGAATGACCAACTTTTTTATTCCTTTTAGATTTGTCACAAATTGGATGGTAGCTGAAATTCCCTCTTAATCCTTTAAATGAATCCAATTAGACTAAAACCAACTTTTGAAAACCCTCATCCTTTAACCAAGTAGAATTGAATTTGAATGGGGAAGTCGACTTTTGGGGACCACCTTCAAAAACTAACTAGACTGGGGAGTGATATGATTCGCCTCTGCTTCCAATCCATTGGTGGAATTGGAAATGAAGCATCGACAAATATTTTGAGATCGAAAATCGGTCTAATATTTTGGCGACACAAGCCTCCCCAACCCTCATATTCCTCTAGGTGGGAAGACGCTTAATTAGCACTATATCAATAAATCCATTGGAAGATAGAAGATGGCTGAGGTACACTACTTGAGGGTTAGTGTGTGCCGAGGGACCCCAACTTTCAACTTTACCAGTGAGAAATTGAAGTCCCCTCCTATTATTAGATTTTCAACCTTCATTAGATCTTTGCTAAACAGAGAATCCAAGAAAGGAATCATGTCCGAATGTGGCCCATAAACATTGATTATTCTGACCTATAAGAAAATTCCTTCCACTTGGACATCTACCCCCAAACAAGAGTCAGAAGCCCAGGAATTCAAAAGATTTATACTTCTAGAACACCATCCAATGACTAGGCCTCCTGACCTTCCCCGAGCATCCAATCCCAAGAAAATCCATCCTGGGAAGAGAGTAGTTAGAGTCTTAGTGGCCAAGACTTCATTTGCTAAAGTTTCTTGAAAAAGAACAACAAAAGGCTAGTGTAGGGATACGAACCTCTTCAAAGCATATTTTTTTGGGGGCTCACCAAACCCTTGCAATTAAAGGAGATGAGTTTCATGGGGGAACCCCTACAGGGTATTTTTCTTCTCTAACATCCCTGAGAATACACCGTTGTCGGCATGAAGCAATATCCACCAGTGTGCGAGATTGAGCTATTGAAATATGTAAAATTCTACCTCGACCCTTTTTTGTCTTTAGAGATTCTGGATTAGGGCCTAGACCCCTAGAGTCTGTTGTGGGAATGGAAATTGATCTGTTGTGAATTTGGAATGAAATGGTCGAATCCTTAGAACCATCAAAATAAGGTTCTCCAGAAGACCATGATACAGGGGATTCAGGAGGAGAGCCCAAGCGGAGAGAGCAGTCAACCAACGACGGATAGGAAAAATGAGATGAAGTGGAAAATGGTTTTAAATTCATATTATCTGGAAAGGGGAGATCCCGAAAAGGGGTTACAGTTCCTTATAAGTAAATTGAAATCTTTAACCATACCATTTATTGGACGGGGGATATAAAGTTGCATACCCAAAAAATTGTCAATCAGTTGTTGTGGTGTTGTCGTCGGGAAAAAGTCTATACTCGCCTCATCCCCTAAGACTGGAACAAGAGCCAAAGCATCCCCCATTGAAACATTCTGTCCATTTGAAGAAATAATCAAGAGAACTATCGAGTCGCTAGACTGGGTTCCCACCAAAGTTGACACTGAAGATGAGGAGTTTCCCCCAGTATCCACATGACGCTATTGAACGGGCCTACTCACATCAGAAGAATGAGAGCCAAAGCACCCTCGAGAAGATTTTTTTTAGTCCATAACAATATGCCCATATTCGTGGCATCTCCTACACCGAAAGGGAACACCTTCATAGTCTATGATTTGGACCCTTGTTCTTCCCAAATCAGTTAAGCTAATGAATTCCTGAAGCGCTTCCTTGATATTTAGAGAGACCGGAATTCTTGCCACTGACATCTCTCCCTAATCTATGAATCCCATATCAGCAGCCACAAACTTTCCCAAAAAATTCCCGATTGCTTGAAAGCATTTTTCTAACCAAAGATGAGGAGGGAGGCCTGGAAATCAAACCCATATTGGGATGGAATCCAGGCACTCACTTGCTGCATCAAAAGTGGGATTGCATAACTTCATTAGAACCAGAGAAGGATAATTTGACTAAATTTTTTGAAGCGGGACCAATGCATGTATGGGCTCCGCAAAGATAATCATAAACCAACCTCTGGAGAGGCGAAAGATTCTGGGCATGGGGTTGGAGGGCGCATCCCAATTTGATTTGGCCCAGGCTCTCAATGTATTTTCGCTGAATTTTCGGCCATATTATTTTATGACTATTGTTTTATCTTCCATCGCCGCCACCCCGGACATAGTTAGGTCTTCTCCAAGAATGAATTTAGGGTCTCCTTTGGAAGACCCTAAGAATTTGTTCTGTTTCCTACGTCTTGGCCCTGGAACACCTTGCAAATCATGATATGAATTTAAGGAAGCAATTCGGACTGACTCTTCGCCTATACTTGTATCCCATCCATTAAATTTTCAAGGATGTGAGTTAGAGGCAACAAACCCTCCCATCATTTCCCCAGAACTCTGACTTGAAAGGAAACCATTATCCGTGTATGGGAAGTAATAATCTGATGGGGGTTCCTGACCCAAAGCCTAGTCATGCACAAACCCTAGGTTCGTATCTTCAAAGGTCACTTCCGGAAAAATCTCAGGGTAAACCACCAACTCCCCTTGAACTGGGCAAGGCATCGAAATGACCGTGGGATCCAGGAATGACTAGGAGACTGAAGACAGGGATGGTGTAGAAAATAAGCCACAATGGGCATGAGAGAAAGAACCTGCATAGGCCCGAGAAGAGGGGTCACAACATGGAGCAGAGAAAGAATCATGACCAAAATATGTGAAACCCTCCAGCGCCAGAACCTCACCACCCCAAGCCTCCCTCCCCAACCACGAAAATGACCCCGAAGTTGAACTAGGGAATAATCATGTTACCTCGGACAACTGTAAAAAGAAATCACTTTAAGTTTCTGAGGGAACAGTTGTCGACAATCGTATCGGTGAGGGAATTGGTGGGTTGTCAGTTTTCCCCATTCGGGGAAGTAACTCACCCAGATCTAGTGAGAAATCGACTAGCCATAGGATCTACCTTAACCACTAACAACTCAGCTTCTAATCCGAATCATAGTCTTTCAAACTTTCTCCCCAACTAACAAAAACCTCCTCGAGATAATAAAATACCTTTTGAATGCTGAAAGGGAGAGAAAGAGGTGACTAAAGCCCTATCGTGAGGCCCTGAATCTGCAGTCTTGTTATGAAAAACATGTGATTGTAGGGTGCGAGCCATAGAGCTCTCATGATATTAATTGATACTTAAAATTAATTACATAATCAATAAAATTTATTATAAGTACTATCACAATAAATTAGATGCCCAATTGTTATTATATTTATATATTATATTTATATGTTGGTTTTAGTATTTTATTAAATCTCTCATTAATACTTAATCGTAATATGCACACATGTAACCAAACTATTCTTTTATTTAACACTAAATCCTCACTGTTGTAGCTGTATTCCACGTGGACACTACAAAGTTTAAGGGTAAAATCAAATTGTTCAATGTTGATTGATAGTTTTAAAAACACTTTGAAAGAAATGATATTTTTCTATAAGAAATCTCTCTCTCTCTCTCATAATAATGTATTTCAAAAAGTGGAATGTGAATATTAAGAATATATTTGAAAAGACTTGACTTTATAATATGAATAAGAATTTCTTTTGGCTTATATATAAGTTTTAAGGAATATTTGTTTTTATAAATATTTAAAAGTTTTATTTCTAAAAAATTATAGATAATTGAAAATAGAGAAAAATGATGTAACTATTTTTTAAGAGTATTTTAAAGTTTCAATATTTTGGAAGTGTATTTTTTTTTAATGTCATCTATATATATAATAAAAATTACTATTTAAAGATATACATTTATTTTATAGTAAATTGATAGATATTTAGATAGTCTAACTAGTGAAATGATCTCATCTAGTTATATTCTATTTTCAAATCTACTTGGCAAGGACTAAGCTTCCATGCAACCTTGTTGCTTTCATTCTACATTTCCTTGAAGTTTGATTAATTAAACATATCACAAATGAATTTGTTATTTTTATATAGAGTATAATATTTTTAATTTAGATCCATCCAAATTAAGAAATAAATTTAAAAAAAAAATGTGTGTAGTTTTAATGTGTGTTAACTCTCAATTTATGCAATATATACATTTTTTGATGAAATTTTGGAACATATTTTTTTGTTATCATTTACTTAACAAGTTATGTAAGCTACTCAAATATTCTTGTTGAATTGAATGCTTTTATCTTACTTGTTCTTAAATAGGACAATGAGTTATCAAATGCATTTTTTTCTCATTTTCTCCTTGTTTGCAAAGAGTATACATATTTTTCTATGTTTATATTTTTTCATCTCCCCTTTCAATTAGTAACTAGATGATTAAAACAAAGTAATTTTTTTGCATAATGAGAATGAGGTTGGGAAGGTATATGAGGGTGGGGATAGGGGGAGGTATTGTTGTTTTGTGTAATTAATCATTGGGTTGATCTCATGTTGATAGAATCACATTTTCTCACCAGGTTCCAAGCTTCTCTATTACCCTCTTTTGTACAAAATCTAGATGGTCAATGGTTCATCGCGCAAATATTCTTCTTCAATTCCCTATTTTTAATTCATTTCATCTTGTTAGTGTACTAACCCCCTTATATTGAGATGAGTTATTTACTTACATCCATAATATTTTTGTTTCCATATGTTTTATTTGATAATATATATAATAAACAAGCATAATTTTTCTCCTTATAAAGGAAACATACATATTTATGCTAACCTCATAGAGTAAAGAGTTTATATTTTAATAACTAGTTCCTCTAATAATAGAAATTTGTGAACTCTTTAAACTTATTTCAAAATTTTCTATATAAATCAAGCTCAAACAAGATAGTCATACAATATCAATATCTACATCATTCTTTCAAGATTATTTAGAGAGGCTCTAACCCCAAAGAGAGCAAACATACTAAATTTTCTTTCAATATTCTTTAGAGAGGCTCTAACCCCAAAGAAAACAAACATACATAATTATTGGTTGTACTAATGTTCTCAAAAGTATATCTTCTTCTATTTTCAATTTTATACGTGTCTTTTTTTGCATATTCTATATAGAAAAAAGAACTTGTTTTTTCCATGAAAAAAAAATAAAAATTCTATTCCAATTTAGAATGAAAATCACGTTATGTGGGTTCTCAAAGTACTTAAAAAAATCGAGAGAAATTTTATTCAAAAATCTTTGTGATAAAATCCATAGATAAAGTCCTTATAGAGTCCAAATATTTCCTATATAACATCAAAATCAACATGCAACATAATATCATTTACAAGAGGTCTAGCCAAAGTTCCAGTCACTAAAACATAACTATTGAAAATTCTGCTATAGTGCCAGTAGAAGATTCCTAGTATCAAAATGCTAAAACAACACATATAAACTTAAATATTTGTAGGGCCATGCCCTTCCTTCGCCCCTTTTGAAGAGTCTTGAGGTGAATTCAAGTCAGGTACCTATCTAGGAGGGTCTAGAGAAGAAGCAGTGTTAGACATGACCGAGCTTGAGAAAGATGGATTTGGAGAAGCTAATCTAGAATGCAACTCTGCAACTTTAGAACGAAATTCCTCTACCTCATCACACAACTGTTGATACCCTTTCCTTTGTTCAACAAGCAACTCCATTGTGGTTTTCCATTGGGAGGAGGAATTTTTGAGTCTGATATGGAGTGAATTCACTAAATTCATCAGAGCCTTTTGTTCCTCTTCTTGGAGTTCCCTTCGCCAACATGCTACCTATGAACGTTGTTTTTTCACAGTTTCAATTTTATGTCCCTCACCCTATATTTTTGCAGAGAAATATGCCTGAGAATTACCTGGGAGAGCAATAAACTCAGAAAATTCAAGAAAATTCACAAAGGTCAGTAGCATGCCACCCAAGTTCATGTTGCTTTCCACCCTCGTATTTTCCTTTAAAGTTCCTCAATTGCGTGCTAAGGGTCACCACCTTTGGTGATGATGGATCTCCATCTTCCAAACTTATGTGAAAACCTTAATCTCATGAATGTGACGAGACCAATTCCATATATAAGCATCATTACTAAAGATGGATGGTGTAATCATGCACTGTGCTGGAACCAATTGAGTTATGAGAAGTACAAGAGCCATGCGGGAGATAACATAGCGAGACAATAAACATGACTAGGAGAGGGGAGCCAGAATAAAGCGCATGAGAGAACTAAATCCAAGGATCAAAAGGATAGAGGGTTATTTGTATGAGATATAAGGACCACTTGCCAGCATTCTGGCGTGTGACGTTCTCGGATCTAAGGAACCACATGTTGTGCACACAAAGATGACTGAGCTAGAGGCCAAGTAAGTTGGATGTCTACTTGGGAAAAGAGATGTGTTGGCAACCAAGTCCCAACAATGACCCAAAATTTGAATTAAGTTCAAAGACATGCCCATGATTAAGGAATCAAATGTTGAATGACTTGTCCATTAATTCTAAGTGTTCCCAAAGGTTCCTGAATGGCCAAATTAGCTTGGAAGTCAACCCAAGAATTGTTGATCTGGAGTACATGATAAAAATGGAGATATTTAAAAGATTCAAATTCTTTAATGGCTCAGATGGTGATGTTTTTGAGCTTCATATCCTATGGAGGGGATCTTTTCCAGACTTGGTTTATGATAACCCATGAGTCCCCTAGGATAGAGTTGTCATCTATTCCTTAGATCTTGGCCAAAATTAATCCTTTGAAGATGGCATATGCCTCTACTTGATTATTTGTTTCTACACCAAGACTCCAAGAAAAGGTTAGTCTTATTTGACCTCCCGGGGAACATATAACCCCACCAGCTCCTGCAACCCCTGGGTTACCTTTCGAGGCTCCATCAAAATAGAGTGTATGTTTCTTATGACTATTCTTCCAACTTTTGAATTCCTTTGAAGATAGATAGATCTTCCAGGAACAACTAGGAGGTCTTTGGGGGTTGCCTTGAGAAGGATTTATTCCAAGAAACTATAATTGACTAAGTCGTTTGTATTATGTTGGAGTTAAATTCTATTGTGAAACTAGTTTTAGTCACTTATGTTGAAATAAATCAAACATTAAACCCATACACTTGTTTGCCACCAATTATGGAGGAGATTTGACTCCTGAAAACATATCTCTATTTCGAGCCAGCCAAACCTTCCAGGTAACAAATTTTGGGACAACCACAAATAAATATTTTAGAGTCGGCTTATTTTCTAGACACCCTTGGTAGAGAGAAATCCAATTGCTAAAAAGTTAGGAAGGGGAGGACAACAAAATAATCAAGGGAAATAAAACAAATAATACAAAAGCCCAAATAAATTTAGCAAATAATCAGTCCATGAAAATATGGGAGAGAGCTTCTTCAGCCTGGTTGCAAAGAGCACATCTATAAGGTCCATTCAAACCTCGTTTTTGCAAATTTTCTCCTGTAAGAATTTTCACATGTGTTAACGTCCAACAAAACATATTAACCTTAGGGAGACTATTTGTAGCCCAAATTATATTCCAAACCCTATAGTTAGGGGGGAAGGCTTAAATGAGCCAAAAGGGCTTCATAACCAATATTGACCGAATAGAAACTAGCTCCCCAACATCTGGAATATTTAGAAGAAAAATGATGTGGGGCACATCATTTCAAGGAAGAACAAAGGGTCTGGAAAAGAGGAAGAAGATGAGGGGGAGGGTCTTCTAGGAACCAACCAATCAAAGAACCAAAAGAGTGTCATATTGAGAGATCAAATAGAGTGTTTATTCCATGTTCAGAGTACCAATTAAGAAAAAGAGGTTGCATTTCTCTGGTCTCTCATAGGGGTGGGTTACCCATTATGATGTCTTCCCAAATGGAAATATGTTTTCCATTGCGAAGGATCCATGTGGATTTACTCTAGAAAGGCGAGAGGGAGGCCTTCAATCATTTCCAAAATGGTGAGCCAGGTTGAGCGGGTGGGGAAGTGTCCAGACAACGAAGCAGATCCCCTTCCAAATATTTGTGTGCCATCACCTTTTTCCACCATTCTTTCTTACATGTAACTAGACACCATAATATTTTATTCCCTAAAGCATTATTTGAAAGGGTCAGATCTAATATTCCCAATCCTCCATGACTTTTTGGAACTCTCACTATATTTCATTTTACTAGATGCATTGTTTTAGTATTGGTCTTTCCTCCCTACCATTTCCTTATTTCTTGTGCTATATAAGACTTCATACTTGTTGGACCTAGAAGAGAGGAGAATTCAAAAATAATGAGAGTCGAGAGAAATGCCTTGATCAAAACCACCCTTCCTATCGGATTTAGCCATCGAGAACCCCAAAGGTTGAATTTGAATTTAATTTTCTTTGTTAGAGGTGCCCAAGCCGAAAAAGAAAGGTTTTGTAGACATATGGGGATTTCGAAACATTTAAAATGTTGGGTTGTTATATTCTTTGCAGTGAAATTCTAGTCAAGGTCGATCGACTGACAGTCAAAGTTGAAGGTTGAGGTGGTTCGACTGGGTGAAGACGAAGTCAAAGGAATCGACATCAAGTCAAAGGTTGAGGTTGTTTGACCAGGTAATATGAATTCAAAGACATCGATAGCAAGTCGAAGGTCAAGGTGGATAAACCATGTAAATTCAAAGATGTCAACTGACAAGAGGTCGATAGGTGGGTATGTGGAAATCGACTGAAGATAGACTGAAGATCCACTGGTAGTCGATGGTAATCCGACTTGGTAGTCGACTATAATAGAATCCTGATATTCATAGGATTTGTAGCCAATGATCGACGTGGATCTGTAACTATTTTTGGGCACATTTTCTTTAGGTTTTTGCCTAATGTAAATCCTATGAATAATACATGTTGTAATGATGTAAAATCTAATATTCAGGAATCAATAATCATAGAGGTTTTTGGTCATGTAGATGTAAGTTGAATTGACTGCAGGGTTGTTCTTGTGTAAGAAAAAGGGTATGATGTCAATTGTGTCTTAGGTGTGGACCAAGGTTAGACATGTAACCTTTTATTCTGAATGAATAAAACAACAAGAGAGAAGAATGCTCAAGGAATTTTGTTTTTCCCAGTTTGGGTTTCCAGGATAAAATCTCTATGTAGTGTGTGTTTTCTTTGTCATTTACTTTCTTGTTTAAGATAAATATTTCTTCCTCTCTTATTCTAGGTTTAGTGTGGAAGTGTGTCTTATTTCCTAACATTTGGTATGAGAGCTCGACTCAACAACCTTGGATCTGGACTAAACCCTAGGTTCAAAAAGAGTCACAAGTTATAAATCTTTAAAGAATTGTTTTAAAGAATGACGAGCATCTTGAGAATAGAGATCGAAAAATTTGATGGTTGGAATTTCGAGCTTTGGAAGCTTAAAATTGAAGATCTCCTTATAGATTGAGAATAATGGAAAAAATTATATCTAGGTACCATGATGATAGGTATGCCTACGAAAGAATGGGATAAACTTGAGAGAAGGGCAAGGAGTATGATTTGACTTTGTCTTGCAGATTCGATACTGCTGAATGTCTCTGGTGAGGATTCAACCAAGAAACTGTGGGACAAGTTGGGGAGATTATACCAGTCGAAATCTTCAGTAAATAATTTATTTCTTAGAAATAAATTATATCTTATGAGGATGAGTGATGGCAGTTCGGTGACCGAGCATTTAAATGTGTTTAATACCATTATAAGCCATTTATCTTTTGTGGATATTAAAATCACTGAGGAGGAGAAATGTATTAACCTATTGTGTTCTATGCTAGACTCCTGGGATAGATTAATTGTGGATATAGGGAGTAATCCAACCACATTAGCACTATATGATGTGGTTTCATCTCTAATGTCAGAAGAAATGAGAAGAAAGAACATGGAAGGATCGACCAAAGATTATTTAGTAGTGAGAGGTCGACCGATTGATAGAGATAAAGGAAAATTATCCAGTAGAAAGTCTAAGTCAAAGGGTAGATCTAAATCCCCTTGTTCCATTGACGAGAAGATGCCGAAAATGAAGTAAAGTTGGGCATTACAAAATGGACTGCAATTTGAAGGCAATGGAAGTTAGTATAGGATATAACGAGAAGCAATCGACTAAGAGAAAGACGACTCCATATAAGAGAGGCGATGTGTACCTGGCATAGACCAATACACATTCAGATCAAGATGTTTGGTTGATCGAATTAGGAGCATCCTATCATATAACACCACATAGAGAATGGTTCTGTGAATATGAACAATATGAAGGAGGAGAACTGTTCTTGGGGGACGAATCGACAACCAAAATTGTCGGACGAGGAAGAGTTCGATTGATACCACATGATGGGAGGAGTAGAACCCTTCTAGGTGTGCTACACATTCTGGGTTTGGAAAGAATCACGAGATTTGCTAGCAAGATGAGTGATGTAGGGATGGACACTCTATTTCATAAGGATTCATGCAAGATGGACATAGATGAGATGGTATTAATGAAAGGATTTCAGATTGGAACCCTATACAAGTTACTAGGCAGTTTTGACTCAACTGGTGTTGGCATAGAGGTAGACCCAGTGTTCAACGCTTCAAAAGAGCACCAAAAAAACCCTAACCACCATCCCTTTCGGCAACACCTGTGAAGCAGATGAAGTCTCACTCAAGGTAGAGGCAGGGGTGGTTGCAGGACTCAAGTGTCTGCAACCTAGATGTGACATAGATCTTTGATTAAAACACTCTAACAAAGCACTTAGTCGTTATCATTCATTAGTATTTAACCCTTATTCACATCGCAAATAAAATCCTAATTACATATCGACGTAGTATTCAATCAGATCTAACACATCTAAGCACTTACCATATGGAAAAAGATCATATCTAGCATTCATTCACATCATTAAGCACTAAGATATCATATCAGATTCATCTAAACATACATTATTGCACTAAGCATAAATCACACGAAAAATATAACAACCATAATGCACTAAGAAACAATAACACAGTATATACGTGGTTCACCTAAGCGTGGGGATACGTCCACCAACTATTCTTATTCTTTATTGTCTTATGTCAATCTTCTACATGCACAGAGCCACAAAACCCTACTCCACATAGGATAGGAGATCTACATGCACCTCGCCAAATCCTCCTTCCCCGAGCTAGGTTATAGCACAAATATTTTCACAGTCTGTGCACAAAGCAATACAGATGACCTACACTTAGATCTGCAAGTCTCAACATACACTAAGCACAGAGCCTCTTACAATCACTTGCACGTAGCACCACTTACAACTAACTTAACACATTGTCCCTTTCCTACATCACCTAGATATCTATTTATACATTACAAAAGGGCCTAAACATGGGTAAACCCATGGGATGACATTTCCATACCCGTTACATAAACCCTAATCCCAAAAATTCCCTAAAAAGGGGTCGACATCCCGTGATCTCCGCTTCGCCTTGCGCTTTGCCTTCGACCAGCCTGTCGAAGTCCCAAAAATGGTCAACCGTGACCAAGGTTCTCCAAAACTTGGTCGAGGTCCAACAAGACCCCAACACTCACCTGTGACTCATCCCAAGTCACTATGATTTGGGTAACTCTGCCTCAAACACCTCGATCTTGGCTCGAGCTGCCTTGCCCTGTTGCTTCACCAAAGCCTCCTACTTGACGAACTCCTGAATCACTGTCTCATTCACCGGTCTTGCCAAGCGTTGTTCCAATGAAGTGACCACTTGTTCCAGTTCTGCGCCTTGTTCTTCAATATCCTAAAAAAGTATGCAAGTTGCATCCTACACTGGATGGAGATTCTGGGTCACTTCCATGAATTTACTTTGGATAGCATGGACTTGTTGTTGAATAATGCGTTGTTCCTAGGATATTTTCATTCTCTCAACCACTAACAAAGGATTCAAATGTGCTTGCACCTTTGATGCTTGTTGCTTTGCCTCCTGGAGCTGTGACTCCAGTATCCTTAGTTCAGGGTCCTCTACAAGGTGCTCATATGTCTGCGCACTTCAACTGATTAGATATTTAGATTCCACGGCTAATGCTTTGATTCTCTCAACTGCACTCCAGGAAGTTTCTTCTCTCTGATCGTGCACTTTATGGGGAGTGTAACACCCTGTTTCCCCCAGATTGTAAATATAACTGAACTGGCCAAGGACTATGGCAAAACTCATAAGCATGAATATGTGATGTAAATGGACCTGCAGGAAGAGGTCAATGAATGTAAAATGACAGTTTGAATTTATTGCAGAGCTGCTGAGAGGGGATGTGCCATCATGACTGACTAGCGCGAGGGTAATCGTGCCACACGCAACCTCGTGAGAGGATAAGGCGTATGGCTGGAACGATTGACGGGGCAGACGCG
>SNQJ01S0060775.1:11071-40054 GCA_010110895.2 Picea sitchensis | reverse complement strand
ACTACCTCCTTCCTTCCTTTAATCCCACCCACCTTATCCCTCCATTCAATACCCTATCCCTCCATTCAATACCCTATCCCTCCATGCATACGTAAAGTTTTCTTATAATAAATTAAAAATTATTAAGCCTTTAATTTGTTACCCAAACATTAAATGTGTTAATTAATCAATTAATTAATTAATCAACATACATTAAACAATAATTAATTAATTAATTAATTAATATTATTAATAAATAATCATTATTTAACTAATACACATTAGGACAGTTAATTATTTAATTAACTATACTTGATAAACCTTAAGCAACTATTTAACTAGGGTTGTTACAATAATTGAATTCTCAACCATTTTTCCCCACTTATCCTATCCTTCCACTTAAAGTGATCCAACGGTCGTGAAGACTCTCGAAGAAGATTGATGATCAAGGATGATTGCAGAACCACAACTTGCGAGTGATTTAACTCGTCACCTGAGCTTTGCAATTTGAAGTTGTGCGTCTGTTGGTGAGTCGACCAAAATCAACGATATTTGAAGCTATAGGATCTAATGGTCCTGAATAATTGTGGGATTGGAAATAGCCCTATGTTTAATTCTCCTTTCGCTCTCTGCAATTCATCCCTATCATTGATTTGTCGCATAAGTATCGACGGTCTTGATTTGATCTGAGTTTCATCGTGTCATCTCTTTTGAGCTTTAATCTTCAGTCGCTAACCCACCTGAGCTATAAAATCTGTGCATCGTCCAATGGTTTGACATCAATGACAACACATTAATGACACTATGTCCAACATCGATGAACAAGATCATGGTTGAGTTTGACATCAACGGCCCAGATTTCATTGTAAATGTAATTAAAAACATACATGTTTTTTGGAGATTGGAAACGTCCCGCAAATCGACGGTCAAGATTCATTTTTGGTGGTTGGGAAATGGAGAATATTGATGGTCGCTATTCATCCACGGAGTTGGGAAAAGTTTGGCGAATTAACGAACACGATCATTTTGAATGGGAGATCGACGACCTAGATTCATCTCTAAATTGGTCGAAATTTTCTAAGTGTTTGGTTTTCCAACAAAAATTGATGATGGAAGATCATCAGATCGACAAGTTGGGAGAAGTTTTTTATTCACCAATGAAAATCATCGATGGTCGATGGTTGGATCGATGAGATTTGTGAAGAATTTCAGTTTCCAACTAGAAAACGTCGATGGTCGAAGATAGGATTGACGAGTTTGGTGAAGTGTTTGGTTCGACCAAAGGAAATCATCGATTGCCTATGGGAAGGTCAATGAAATTAATGAGTTGTTCAGTTCATCAAAGAGAAGTTTTCAATCGTCGATGGCCAATGATCGGAGGTTAGAAGAAATTGGCGAAAGTTTTCATCCGTACAAAATAAATTGTTGGTCACTAATGAAAGGAAGGGGGAGGATGACGTGTCTTTCCTCACTAATGTCCATGTGTTATTCCACATCACGGTCCATGTGTCATGATACATTAGCCAAATTTCCATGTCAACATTCATTTTTCATGCCATGTCAGCATCCACTTGTCATGCCATGTCAGCATAGCTTCCATGTCATCCAAGAAATGGATGATAGCCGATGATTGGGGTTCAACAAAATTTGTAAACAAATTGGTTTCCAAGGAAATTCATCTATGGACGATTGTCAACGATCGGGGTTCATCCAGATTTGTGGGGAATATTGGTTTTCCAAGAGAAAGCGTTGAAGGTCGATGGTTGATGATCGGGGCTCGACGAAATCGGTGAGCAAGTTTTATTTACCAAAGGAATTAGTCGATCACCATTGTAGTTGTTGATGTTTGAATATGTTAAGATCGAAACAACAACCTCATGAGGATTTAAACACCCCCTTCATTTTTATAAATGTGGTACTCCTCTTTAATTTCTTTTGGATTTATCTTTGAAAAATATTGGAACAACAAGACAAATATGGGAGAATGCTGACATAAAAATCCATATTTTTTTCACTCAAATAAATAAAAACACTTTAAAAAAAGATACATACACCAAGAATTCTTGAGAAATGGAACATGAATCTTCACTCATAACATAAATAAAATTTACAGAATTATAACACAAAGAAATAATTATAACATGAATCTCACATTTAAGGGAAGATGAATGAAGGGCCCACATAAATCAAAGAACTTTAAATGAGTGTTTTGATTAAAATAAAAACAAGATTTGATAGGTTAATTTCAAATATCTTTTACTCAAATGCTCAAAGTTCAAAGATACAATTCAAATTAACCCCAAAGTAGCTCTATGGAGTTTTCTAAAAAAAAATAGTCTGTAATAGTCTTTGGAAAATAAAAGGTGTTCATCCAAGATTAGAGTGGGATTGGCTCTCGTGGACCATAAAATAAGAAATTTAAATAGAAAGAGCAGAAACAGGACTAGAACAGAGCAAGGGAGATGCAAGACCTAAAAATAAAAGAGGAAGCGATCAAAAGTTGATTATATTTTATTTATGATAGATAAAATATAACTGGATGAATTTTGAGGGAAGAAAGGAAAGGAATGTGATCAATTTGAAACTTACTGTGATGGTATCTCTCTCCCTTCATTTTCTTGATGATGTTCCTCTTGTATCCTCTTTTATAGTGGTTGCATGACAGGTTACAACTGACTGCAACTGATCCTCTTCAATTATCTTAATTAAGGCTCGCTTTAACCAATCTTCTATATAATCTTTCATTGGGGCCACATTCATCTCTTGCCTAATTTTTATATCAAACAATATTCCTTCCAATTCTCTCAATTCATATGAAAGTTGGTGAAGAGTATCTTCTATGTCTTCATTTTTATTTGCATAGCTCACTAACCAACTTTCGATTTCATTTTCATTATATTCAATTATGATATTAATTTTCTCTATGGATAATCCCTTTAGTATTTCCACATGTTCTTCAAATTGGTGCCTTGTCATAAATATGGAATTCAATATTAATTTTGGGTCTTGCACTTATCTTATGGTTCATGCCAAGCCTATCTCAGTCAATCTGCGATATAATGCTTCTTTCTTGACAAATACAAGATCACACTCATCTAATATTTCTTTCAATACTTTTATCTTATTGATCCAACAAGCCTTTCACTATTTGATTCTATATGGAGAAGGTAAATCCTCCTCTTTCCCTTTTAGCTCGATCATACCAGAAATTTTCAAAGTAAATGTGATAACAATGTCTTTGTAAAATCCTACTTCATTACTCAAATCATCTTGGACATATTCTCTAAAACTATTTAATTTTGACCCAAATGAAACAATATTGCTCCTCATATCCCATGCTTCAATAATAAGAGTCATTCTCTTTTTAATATTTTCACCAACAACATTTCTGACAACAACTAACAAGCTTGATGTTCCTTTCAATTTTGAGCTCGACTTGGGTGTATCGTCGGTATTTCTCCCAGGTTGAATAGTTATCAGTGGACTTACAAAAATAGGTGGCAGAATCAAAACACATTGTAATTCCCCGACTCTTTCTTTTAATATCACATTCTCAGCTTCCATTTTGTCAACTGAAACCTCTAAAGCATCACCAGTAACTTTGTGAATGTGAGTGATTTTTTATTCAAATCCACCTCTGTATCTTTTATTTTCTTTCCCTTTGAATTCACATGTTCAAATAATAGCTTCTTCAAATCTTTATCAAATAATGCATTGTGTAGGGTCAAAGATTCTTCCTAAAAAAATATAGGTCCTTGAATTACCAATTCATCACTAGGTTGGATCCTCTGCTCATCATCTAGAAAATCTATGTCTTCAATATTTGCATCAAGCTCGATATTTTCGAGAAGAATATATCCACTGGGTATGTCTTCCTCCATTTCTTGTTGATTATTTTGTCTTTTTCTTTTTCTAGTTATAGGAAACTTGTGGGGTTTTTCAATATCGTTTTTGGGACATTGAGGATCATCGTCGTCACCTAAATTTTCAACCAAAGAATTCTTTTTATCCTGAGTGGCAAGTTGAGGATTATGTCTGGGTATGACGATTTTTGGGGAAGAGCTCTGAGATTTCAAACTTCTTTCATTCACAATGTTTCCATGTTGTCTGTGTGCTTCATTTGTGCTAACAATTGTCTTAATGTATTCAATCAATACTTTTTCTCCATATATGTATGTGTTTATATATGATACACTGAAACCTATTGAAACCATGTGGTCCATGAAGAACTATTGAGGGTCAAACCCATTTATTAAATCTACTAGATTCAAATTATATTGGTCAAATTGAGTTGCAAATTCATCAATTTTGGTGGCACATAAAGAAGATCCCCATCCATATCAAACTAGAATCCAGAGATCAAACTCAAACTGGCACCCAAAGATCAAATTCAAAAGGCACCTAGAGAATATCCTCATATAAAACTAAAGGTTCAGTGGGAGGTAAAGAGGTATATTCTTTCATTAATGGATTCTCAGGATACCATTAGGTCAGAATCGCTGAGGAAGATAAGACTAAGACTACATTTGTAATAGAGTGGGGATGTTTTGCTTATAATGTATGTGATTTCACTGAATTTCCGTGGAAATACAATAAACTATTTTTTTCTTTCTTTGAAGAAAGAATTTTTCCCAGAATGTGTACTGTCTACATACTTCTATCATGAATATTTTATCAAAAACATAAAATGGTAGATAAATTGGGGCTTCCTGACAGAAATAAACTCGAATTATATTGTATTGTTCATTTGACTCAAAGTTTCCCCTCTTAATTAAAAGGGTCGTTGCTTCCAATGATAACCTTGAGGTATTATTCCCAAACATAAGTTTTTTGAAAGAAGAAAGGAAAGAATCATAGAATTCATTTAAAAGTGATACATTGTTTTTTTGTTTCCAGAGAGAAGGATACCAAGTATGTACTGGATCTACTTTAGCATAAAATTTTATTAATAAATTCAGTCCTTGAAATACATGACAATAGACAATAGCAAAGACCAGGTACACAGACATGTAAAACTTCTTATCTTTTTTTAAATTTGAGAGTTGGAACAAAATCTCATAGGATATAATTTTGGACCAATCGAAAATATTTTTCCCTTTAACAGAATAATACAAGACATAAAGAGCTAGGGGCGTGATATTTGCAGTTGATTCCAATCCCAATACCCTAGCAAGAAACCAAGTCTTTTCTTTATAAGGCCTCTTAAATAAACTGACCTGAATTGTAGATAAATCTTTCGGGACTATGGTTGGGTCTTCAAAACATAGAAGCAACAAATCTTTGCCACCATTTTTAACTTTTATAAAATATTTGGCTTTCTCGACTTTGAATATTGTTGTAAGTTTTGGTAGTTTGAGAATTTCATTGAAAATTTCCAATGATAATGAAATTGGGGACCATCCATTTAACTTGATAATTCTCTGATTCTTTTGAAAATTATCCGTGCACCATATACCAAATATTTTGCATCAAATACTTCTAGGACACATCCTTCTTTAGCAAGTCCAGGCACCCAGACATCATTGTTGTTCTTTTCTTCAGGTGGAAACAAAGAATAATATATATAAGCCCTTGACCAATGGTTTTTGGTGTTGGAATATTGTTTGATACTAAGAAGGGGGGTGAATCAACATTATCCTTTTTCCACAATTTAAAACCAATTCATTATTAGTTTTACCAAATTAAAACAAATGATCAATAGAAAGGTACAATACACATAATTTTAACATGGAAAACCCAAAAGCAACAAATGTTCTTCTTATTTTTAATAAAGATTACATTTAATTTATGAGCTCCAACTCAAAGGAAACACCAAGTCCATGTTTTACTAACACCAACTAGGAGGCTGCAACCCCTCTAGATTTCACCAGCATTGAATGGAAGGAAGCACCAAATCCCTAGTTTATTCAACTATAATTGAGAAGATGTTGCAACACCTTGGTTTACCAACTTCAAATGGAAGGAGGCTACAACCTCCTTTGCAGGGTCCAACCTACCCTAGCACCATCCAACCTCCCTTTTTATGATAAGTATTTCAATCTTCAAATATTCATAATCTTTTTTTTTCCAGCTACATATCTTCATTCACTTTCTTGGTCTCTCACACTGTTATTGATATTTAGATTTCAATCCCAGAGACACAACCTCTTTCAACAAGAATTTTAGTTTATATAGTCTTCCAATGGTCATGTACAACTAAACAATTACACCTCTTCCATATAGGAATGTATCTCTTCATTATAAGTATGTTCCTTTTCAATGTAAGATATTAATCATANTTTTACCAAATTAAAACAAATGATCAATAGAAAGGTACAATACACATAATTTTAACATGGAAAACCCAAAAGCAACAAATGTTCTTCTTATTTTTAATAAAGATTACATTTAATTTATGAGCTCCAACTCAAAGGAAACACCAAGTCCATGTTTTACTAACACCAACTAGGAGGCTGCAACCCCTCTAGATTTCACCAGCATTGAATGGAAGGAAGCACCAAATCCCTAGTTTATTCAACTATAATTGAGAAGATGTTGCAACACCTTGGTTTACCAACTTCAAATGGAAGGAGGCTACAACCTCCTTTGCAGGGTCCAACCTACCCTAGCACCATCCAACCTCCCTTTTTATGATAAGTATTTCAATCTTCAAATATTCATAATCTTTTTTTTTCCAGCTACATATCTTCATTCACTTTCTTGGTCTCTCACACTGTTATTGATATTTAGATTTCAATCCCAGAGACACAACCTCTTTCAACAAGAATTTTAGTTTATATAGTCTTCCAATGGTCATGTACAACTAAACAATTACACCTCTTCCATATAGGAATGTATCTCTTCATTATAAGTATGTTCCTTTTCAATGTAAGATATTAATCATACTATTTTAATTAATACAATGTTTTCAATGAACCATTATTCCTTTTAGATCAACCATTGTGCCTTTTAGATCGTTTAGTCATGTTTTCAATTGGGTCAATAGATTTTGACTATCATGATTTAATTAACTTTTGACCTTACCATAGGTAAATACCACCATGGTTTGTAAATACCAAGTGTTCTTTCACTTTTACCTTTTTTCTTTAATCCAACTTCATTTTTACCTTTTTATTTAATCCAATTTCACTTTTACCTTTTTATTTATTCCACTTTCATGTTTACTCATCTTTTACGTAAATTCCACTTCCACCCTACTTTTCAACTTTTGTTATTTATTAAGGTCATATTTATATTTAATCCACTTTCATTTCCACTTTTTCATAAACTCTGTTTCCACTTAACTTTTCCACTTTTGTATTTCTTAAAGTGATACCAAGGTCACATTTATATTTAATCACTTACTAACCTTTGACATATATTTGATCACTTACTAACCTTTGACATCAATGACAATTTATTCAACAATTGACTGTCTAAGTGAATCTAACCATTGGTGGCTACTAGAAATTGTTTGGGTTTGAAGGATTGTCCAACTTTGGCCTGGAAAGAATGATGAAAAAAACTTTCTATGAAATATCGACTACCTTGTTGATCTGAACAAACTCAAGGGTTCTTGGTGCTACATCAACAAATTTCCCTTCGACTACACTCTGAAATGATAGTGCACGAGAAAGCATTCAAAAGGGTGACTCGTTAGTATTCGTTTTGTTCATCACGATAATGTCTCAATAGAATATACAATCACTATGACAACTCAAATCAACCAATGTAGTAATTGAAATTGTCTCATTCTTTTATTCTTTCAAAGCACTCAACCAGGTGATCCCCTATATTTTGGTAGTCCATTGTGTTCCTGTAACTCAACATTCATGTAGCTTTTACTACAATTCCATGTCATACTCCACTATGACATTTCTTGTCTTCATGTTGTCATCAATGGCAACACGATATTTCCATCAATCTCCCCCTTTGGCATTGATGGAAACACATCATAAAACAAAATGCTCCCCTAACAATGAGTAATTTTTTTCCCATTATTTTCTCCCCCTTTGACATTAATGTCATGGCCTATCATACTAGAATGAGATTCATCGCCAATTATCTGCTTCTCAACCTTCTTTTGTTTTGAGTGATAGTACTTGTCCATTTTTTTCTTTCTCCCCCTGTCATCATGAGTTTGTTTTATTGTACGGAGATTACTCCCATCTTTTTCCTTAGATGTTCAAATGATTATTTAGGTACGGGTTTAGTGAATATTGTTGGTTGTGGAACCTGATTATCTTCCTGATTCATAGGTCTTTGTTTTTAGTCATGTTTATACCCCATGAAGAATTTACACCCTGGAAGAATGTACACTCCTCCACGCAGGGGAGTGCAGAGGGGGGTTACCCCCTTTCCAAGGTATGGGGGGTTCGGAGGCAAATCCACTGAAGGAAAAATTTCCTTATAAATGTATATTGTAATTTCATTGTAAATATGGACCATTCATTATAAGGTCGCATATCTGACGGTAGAAATTATGTTAGGTTTTTTTTCCTAGAAGGAAACCCTCTTTTATGAGGGAAATGTATTGTGGTTATGTATCATTGCAAATATTGTATTCTAAGAGAGGATATTTTGAAAGAAAGAAGAGGAAGTTACAATGGGTGTGTTGTAGGTTGTATCCCTTCATTTGTTGGATAATAATAAAGGAAGAACCTGACAATTTCTCTGGTGGACATAGCCCACACTGGGTGAACCACGTATATCTGTGTCTCTATTGTATTGTGTACCTGCTATGTTTTATTTCCGCATTTGTTTTATTTTATTGCTCCATGATCCTATTTTTATAACAACTGGTATCAAAGCGAAAGGTAACTCGCAGGAAAAGAGGGTTCCTGGTTCGAGTGGGGGCAATGGCAGAAGATGGAAAGTTTAGGGTTGAGAAATTTAACAGCCAAAACTACTAGTTATGGAATATGAAGATGGGAGATTATTTATATCAAAAGGATCTATTCCTACCATTGGGTGGAATAGAAAATAATTCAATGACCATGAAGGACGAAGAATGGGAGGTTCTTGACAGAAAGGCACTAGGAATGATACAGCTGAGCCTGACAACATTGGTGGCTTTCAATATTTCGAAAGAAAAGACAATGAAGGAGCCGATGGATGCATTGGCTAAACTGTATGAAAAACCCTCGGCATCCAATAAGGTATTTCTAATAAATAGATTATTTAATATGAAGATGTCAGAAGGTAGGTTTATTGCAGATCATTTAAATGAATTTAATACGGTTACTAATCAACTAAGTTCTATAAAAGTGGACTTTGATGATGAAGTTAGGGCTCTTGTAATCTTGTGCTCATTTCCAGAAAGTTGGAACGGCTTGGACATGGTTGTAAGTAACTTTGTCTCTGGTTCAAACACTTAAAAAATTGATGATGTTGTTGGTGTTATCCTTAGTGAGAAAATGCAATGGAAAATCACAGGTGAGACATTAGGTAATGTCTTAAACATGGAGAATGAAAGAAGACAAAAGGATAGAGGAAAGGGATTAGGGAACCGCGGGAATTATAGGAAGGGAAGATCCAAATCCAAATTTGGAAAGATAGAGTATTGGAATTGTGCGAAGAAAAAACATCTGAAGAAATATTGCATAGCTCCAAAGAAACAAAGAGATGAATGCCAGGAGAAAAATCAGGAAGAAAATGTAACAGGTGATGTGTTACAAGATGATTTGATTCTTTCTATAGATAATATTTATGAGTCTTTGTTAGTAGATTCAAGGGCTTCATTTCATGCCACACCCCATAGGAAACATTTTCTATATTACGTTTAAGGTGATTTTGGATAGGTTCATTTGGGTGATGATGCACCATGCAAAATTGTTGGAATGGGAAAGGTAAAAATAAAGCAAAGTAGTGGAAACCAATGGTTGTTGAAAGAGGTAAGACATGTTCCATATATAAGGAAAAATATAATTTCAAAAGGGTAGTTGGCAACTGAAGGTTGTATATCCATATTTACAGATAAGGTGTGGAAGGTCACCAAAGGATCATTGGTGATAGAAAAAGGAGAGAAGGTAGGTACATTGTGTTTATGTACTAGTAATATTGACTCTTCTATCTCTTTAGCTTCTACATGAGTGGATACAACACTGTGGAATCATAGGCTTGGAAACAAGAGTGAGAAGGGGATGCAGATACTTCAAAAAATAAATTTGTTGCCAGATCTTAAACAAATTGATTTGGATTTCTGTGAGTATTGTGTTTATGGAAAACATAAGAGAGTCAGATTTCTTAAAGTCAGAAAATAAGATAAGAGTGAAAGGCTAGAGCTTGTGCATACAGATGTATGGGGACCAACTCAGGTATCATCTCTTGGTGGCTCTCATTATTATGTTACTTTTATTGATTATGCAACTAGAAAAACTTGGGTTTATTGCATTCGAAAAAAATATGATGTTTTTGATACTTTTAAGAAATGGAAAGCTTTGGTTGAGAATGAGACAGGAAAAGGTTTGAAGTGTCTCAGATTAGACAATGGAGGTGAATATTTCAACAAGGAATTTGATGATTATTGTTCATACCATGGGATTCGTAGAGAGAAGACAGTTCCAGGAACACCACAATAAAGTGGTGTGTCAGAAAGGATGAACAAGATGATCATGGAGCGTGCAAGGAGTATGGGATTGCATGTTGGTTTTCCCTTATAGTTTTGGGCAGATGTTGTAGATAATGTTGTTTACTTAATAAACAGAGGAACTTCAAGATCTTTGGATGGTATAATTCCAGAGGAGGCATGGACAGGTAAAAAGGTAAACTATTCTTTTTTCAAGACTTTCGATTGTGAATCATTTGTCCATATTGATAAATAAAATATAAAAAACACTTGAGGCAAAATCCAAGAAGTTTACCTTTATTGGATACAATGTTAATGATTTTGGTTATCACTTATGGGATTATGAAATTAACAAAATCATTAGGAGTAGAGATGTCATATTCAATGAGAAGGTCATGTACAAAGATCAGTTGCAAGTAAAGAAATAGGAAAAAGAAAAACCAGAATATATAGTGCTTGATAAAATCACTGAAAACGAAATTCCAAAGGTACCAAAAAATCAAAATGTACAATAATAGGATCAAGAGGTACCTCAAACTCCTGCAAGTGTTGTTAGAATATCTAACAGGTTAAGTAGACCCCCTGAATGATACTCTCCTTCATTGTATTATTTATTGTTGACTGATTCCGATGAACCATGATGTTATGAAGAGGCAATGCAGGTAGACACCAAAAAGAAGTGGGAGCAAGGCATGAAAGAGGAAATGGATTCCTTGGTAAATAACCAGACTTGGGACTTGGTTTAGTTGCCTGCAGAAAAAAGAGTATTGTAGAATAAATGGGTTTACAAGTTGAAGGAAGAAGATGGAGGAAAAAAGAGGTATAAGGCTAGACTTGTTGTAAAGGGGTTTGCACAAAAGAAAGGTATATGTTTGGATGAAATAATTTCTCCTGTTGTTAAAATGACTTCAATTAGGACTATTTTAAGTCTTGTGGCAGTAGAATATTTGCATCTTGAACAGTTAGATGTAAAAACATTTTTTCTCCATGGGGATTTGGAGGAAGATATTTATATGCAGCAGCCACGAGGGGGTATGAGGTCAAAGGGAAGGAGAATTTGGTATGCAGGTTGAAAAAAATCTTGTATGGCCTAAATCAAGCTCCAATGCAGTGGTATTTGAAGTTTGACAGGTTTATGATAGAACAAGGTTATAGTAGATGTCATTCTAAATACTATGTTTATTTTAAAAGAATAGAAAATGGAAGCTATATTATCTTTCTATTATATGTAGATGAGATGCTTGTTGCAGGGTCTAATATGCAGGATATAAATGCGCTCAAGAATAAATTAGCTAATTCATTTGTGATGAAGGATTTGGGTGCTTCAAAGAAAATCCTTGGTATGAGAATAACAAGAGACAAGAAAAATCACAAATTGATATTGTTTCGGGGTGAGTACATAGAGAAGGTGTTGGAGATGTTTAGAATGCAGAATGCAAAACCAGTTAGTACACCTTTGGCCAACCATTTCAACTTAACTAAGGAAATGTATCCCAAGACATAGGATGAGATATAATACATGTCCAGGGTCCCTTATTCATCAACAATTGGTAGCATGATGTATGAGATGGTTTGCACAAGACCAGATATTGCACATGTAGTGGGAGTTGTGAGTAGGTATATGAACAATCTAGGTAAAGAACATTAGGAGACAGTAAAGTGGATTCTCAGTTATTTGATAGGTACTGATACTCATGCATTATGTTTTGAAGGTTCAGACATTGTTCTATAGGGATATGTTGATTCAGATATGGCAGGTGATAAAGATAGCAAGAGGAGCACCACAAGGTATGTTTTTACTGTAGGTGGAACAATA
The DNA here is from genome assembly GCA_010110895.2 of Picea sitchensis. NCBI lineage: Eukaryota > Viridiplantae > Streptophyta > Pinopsida > Pinales > Pinaceae > Picea > Picea sitchensis. The sequence continues at coordinate 27,713 of SNQJ01S0060775.1, read as the reverse complement.
GTAAGTTGGATTTCAAAATTGCAAAAGGTTGTTGCACTTTCAACAACAAAGGCATAGTATGTTGTTGCTACAGAGGCTAGTAAAGAGATGATTTGGTTACAGAGGTTTATGGAGGAATTGGGAAAGAAACAGGAGAATAACAGGTTTTATTGTGACAGTGAGTGTCCCATTCATCTTGCAAAGAACTCAGTCTTCCATTCGAATACTAAGAATATACAGCTCGGGTACCATTTCATATGATCCATCTTGGAAGATGGACATTTGAAGTTGGAAAAGATACACACTAGACAGAAACTTGTAGACATGTTAACAAAGGGAGTAACAAGGGAGAAACTGAGTTCCTGCTCAATTTCAATTGGTATTCAAGAATGAATACGAATATGAGAAATTTTTCGGGTCCAATAAGGATCATAGTCCAACATATACAACAACGGTGGATTTGTTGAGATCAGTCTCCAAGTGGGAGATTGTTGGTTGTGGAGCCTAATTATCTTCTTGATTTAGAGGTCTTTGTTTTCATCCATGTTTATAACCCATGGAAACTTTACACTCCGAAAGAATGTACACTCCTCCATGTGGGGGACTGTGGAGGGGGGTTACCCCCTCTACAGGGTCCAGGGGAAAGCAAGACCCCAGTGGGGGTTCGGGGGCAAAGCCCCGGAAGGAAAAATTGCCTTGTAAATGCATATTGTAATTTCATTGTAAATCTGGACCGTTCATTATAAGGTTGCAGATCTGATGGTAGAAGTTATGTTAGTGTTTTTTTCCATAGAAGGTAACCCTATTTTATAAAGAAAATGTATTGTGGCTATGTATCATTGCGAATATTGTATTCTGATAGAGGATACTGTGAGAGAAAGAAGAGGAAGTTACAACGGGTCTGTTGTAGGTTGTATCCCTTCATTTGTTGGATAATAATAAAGGAAGGACCTGGCAATTTCTCTGGTAGACATAGCCCATACTGGGTGAACCACGTATATCTGTTTCTCTATTGTATTGTGTATCTTCTGTGTTTTATTTCCTCATTTCTTTTATTGTATTTCTCTACGATCCTGTTTTTCTAACAAATATGTTTGTTATCTTCTCCTTTGAACCAACATACTCCAATCTAACCTTTTTGTCACTAACTTTCTCTCTCAAGAAATGATACTTGATGGGTATATGTTTGGTCTTTGCATACATGAATGGATTCTTGGAGATGCTGATGACACTTGTATTGTCACAATAGATAGGTATCAGTTGATTACATTAATTTTAATATCCTCCAATGTTTGTACCATCCATAAAATTTGAGTGCAACATTCAACAAATGCAATACATTTGGCCTCTATTATAGATAGTGAAATTGATGATTGTTTTCTACTTGACCATGAGACTAGACATTCCCCTAGTAAAAATGCATTTCCACTAGTAATAATTTTTCCATCCACACTACCAGCCCAATCAACATCTATGTAGGAAATTATTTCAAATCCTTTGTTCCTTGGCTACCATAATCCAAAGTCTGATGTGACATTAAGACAACTAAATGTTCTCTTGACAACCATCACATGTGATTCCTTGGGAGACAATTGAAATCTTTCCACCATTCCTACTGCCTGCATGATATCAGGTCTAGATGCAGTCAAATATAGTAGGCTCCCAACCATAGATCTGTAGAGACTTGAATCTAAAGAAGGTGACTCATCTTCCTTATTGAGTTTTCAACTAGTTTTCATTGGAGTGATAACATGTGCAATTTCAATCATTCCAAAATTTTTAAGTATCTCTTGCAAGTATTTGGACTGAGTAATAAACATTCCTTTCGATGACAGAGTGATTTGAATTCCAAGGAAGAAAGTTATCTCTCCGATCATAGACATTTCAAAATATTTTGACATTTCTTGAGCCCATTTATAACTTTATTCATCATTGTTGCGGCCAAATATGATGTCATCCACGTAGACCGCTATGAATAAACAAATGTCCTTTTCAATTCTAAGATAGATATTGTTGTTAGAAATGTCTCTTTTGAATCCTTGTTGCAACATGTATTTATCCAATGTTGCATACCATTCTTTGGGTGCTTGTTTATGGACATAGAGTGATCTAGGTGGATATCAGTGGACACCCACCTTTTCCAACTGGCTCAAAACAACTTTCTGGCAATTTTGGTAATTTACTATTTTTAGTAGTTTTTAACTTCTGGGGACATTTTGAGGGCCTAAATGAAGGTTTTTCAAGATATATATTCTCAATGATAGTCGTAATCTCTAATTGAGCCCCCAAAATTAATCTCCTTGATGATACCTTTCCAACGATCTATCGTGTTCCCCAAACAGAGATCGTATGCCAAAGTTACGCCCCCGAGAAGTTGATACACCAAACTACCCAAAACAGGGTCCACAAAACTATTGGCTTTTCATCTTTCGAGGTTAGGGTTTTTGGATTTTATTTATGATAAAAAAGGCCTTTGGAGCCTCATTGTAAAATCATCTTCTCACGAATGCGAGTAGCTGTCACATCTTTTCTCAGAGATAAGTTGCCACCATTCTAGCGAATCTTTCACTCTGTATTTTACAGTCTTTGTACATTTTCGCTCATTAATAGAAAATTGTGTATTACTGTATATCTGTGTTTATGGTTGCATCTCTGATACATTTATGTTATAATATTGGATATTCAAGATATCTCTGTCAATTTCTTTATTTTATCTCCACTCTCATTTTGTGCCGAAAATAATCCGGATCATAGAGTGCCTTCTTCAATCTATGCACTTGTTCTTCTTTTCCTGGTTTTTCAAATCCTTCTAGCTATTCTATGTAGACTTCTTATTTTATGTCTCCATTCATAAATGAAGCCATTACATCCATCCGATAGACTTTAAAATTATTAAAGCACAAGAATGCTAGAAATAATTTGATGGATTTCATTCTTACAAAGAGAGTGAAGGTTTCTTCAAAGTCAGACCCTTCTACTTGTCCATATCCTTTGCACACTAATCTTGATTTATTCCTTATAGCTTGAACATCTTCATTAAAAAAATAAATAAAAAATCCACTTGGTCCCTACCACATTTTTGTTTTTTGGTCTTGGGACAAGTTCTCAGGTCTGATTTTTCTCTATTTGATCAAGCTCTTCATTCATGTCTTTGATCCAATCTTCATCTTTTCTGGCCTCTGCTAATTTTTTGGGTTCTATTAGGGAGAGAAATGCTTGTTATGATTCATATGTTAGTTTTCTTCTTGCTTCAACTCCATCACTTTTGTTACCAAGGATTTGGCTTTCAAGGTAATTTCTTTGTATTCTCCTTGATGGTGCTTTTGTCCTTGTGATTCTTCCTCTTCATTTTCTTCTTCACTTTGTGATTCATCCTCTTGTATTTCTTTAATTTATTCATCATCATCATCTCTTATCCTTTCATCAAATAGTGGATTGTATTGAGATTTGATCCCTTTTGTTTTTAGATCATCCACTTTTACATATTCACTTTCCACAATCTCATGTGGCCTCAGATTATAGCATCTGTAGGCCTTTTTGTTGGATGACTAACCAAGAAATATGCCTTCATCTGATCTGGAATCAAATCTTCCTAGGTTTTGATCAACTCTCTTTATTTAGCATTTTCTCACAAAATATTTGAAGTGTTTAACTGATCCTGGTATGCCAAACCACAACTCATATGGTGTTTTTTTGTGGTTAACTCTAACCTATGCTTTGTTAAGTATGTATAATTTTATATACACCTCTTCTCTCCAATATATATCTGGTAGTTTGGCTTTATTTAACATGGTTTTGTCTACTTCTTGAACAATTCTATTTGTCCTTTCAACAACTCCATTTTGTTGATGAGTTCTTGGAGCTAAAAAGTGTTTTTTAATTCCATGTGTTTCACAAAATTTGTTGAACTCATTTGAGGTAAATTCTCCTCGATTGTCTGATCTTAGGCACTTTATTTTGAGATCAGTATCATTTTCAACCTATGCTTTGAAGACTTTAAATTTTCTGATTTTTCTTTGAGAAAGGATACCCAAGTCATTCTTATATAGTCATCAATGAATAAAATGAAGTAATGTTCACCTTGAATACTTTTTGTTTTTGTTGGTCCACAGAGGTCAGTATGAACAGGTTATAATGTTTTTAACGTAGGGTATTCATTTGTGTTGAATCTTACTTTTGTCTGTTTCCCATGTTGGAAGTTCCTACAAATAGAGTTTGAAGGTTTTATAATCTTTGGCATGTCTTTCACAACTTCCTTTCTATAAATATTTATCAAGTTATCGAAGTTCATGTGTCCCATTCTTCTATGTCATAAGCAACTTTCATCTATTTCTCCCATGCAACATCTTTCTTCTTCTTCTTCTATGTTTAAGATATATACAACGCTTGATGTACTTGGTGCAATAACCACTAATTTTCCCGAGTCTTCTTTTCTAATTTCACTTTTTTGAGAGTCAAATATGAGAATATGTCCTTGATCACATGTTCGACTCACACTGAGGAAACTAGGATTCAAATTTTCAAATAATAACATATTTTCTTCTTTAGCTCTGTTATTTCCCAGACTGACTGTACCCTTTCCAAGTATCTTGGCAGAGACATCATCTCCAAATATAACACTTCCTTTTTATTTCCTTTTCAGATTGAGGAATTTATTTTGATCTCCTGTCATATGCTTTGAACATCCACTGTCAAAATACCATTGACCTCTTTTATTCTTGGCATGTAATGATACCTTACATTCTGTTTCCTTTTGTTTTGTTTTTTTTCCTTCCATATCTTCTTATATTTTTCTTTTTGACTGTTGAAAATACTTGTCTTGATGGAATATTTTGATAGTCTACAATTACTAGCTTTATGACCATAATTGTTGCATTTGTAGCATTCAATATTGTAATATTGTAATGGAGAAAACGAATTATAGTTTCTACTCCTTTGATTTCTACTAGACTTTTTGTTCCTATGGCCATATCCTTGAACACTTCTATGATAGTTCTTTCTATAAGCTTTACAGTATAATTCTTTATGACCAAAATTATGACAAGGAAAATTGTAGCCAAGAAAGAGTTGTTGATACCTTTTTGGAAGAGTTATCCTTGAAATTGTGTTCCTTCTATATTCATTTTATTTTGAAGGGAGATCCTATTTGTGTTTATTAGAATAAGTCTTTATATTTTTTTCTTCCTTTTTGAAGGATCTTTGAAGGAAAACTGCACAATTTTTTGGATTTTTATCACTTTTTTGTATTCCAAATTTTGAGCCTTTATTAGTTTCCTTGTGATCATAACCCAATCCAATATTATTACTTGATGATATTTGACTATTAAGGATGTCATCCAATATTTTTAAAATATTTTCAAACTTTGAATGGTTAGTGCCTTTCTCAAGTTTCCTTCTTAGAAGAACTATTTCAACCTCTAATTTTTCACAGTTTTGTTCATTGTCATTAAGTCATTTACTTAAGAATTATTCAATTCTTTTAGCTTCTTGTAGTTGAGTTTTCAAATAAATAATGATTTGCTATGTTTTCTTGATGCTTTTTGAAACTTCTTCTTCTCTTGATTTTTGTTCCTTATAATATAACAATTGTTCTTTTAATGTTTTCTCCTTCCTTCTACATATTCTCAGTTCTTTGAGGGAACTAATGAGTTCTCCTTCAAGATCAACTTCAAATTCTAGATTTTCTTCATTTTCATAATTATTATCTTCAATAGTGTCAATTTGAGTTTCTATTCCCATAAATGAACCTCTGTATCATCATATTCACTCATGTCAGATGAGCTACTTTCTTCTTTAGAATATTTTTTTTTCTTTCTCTTATAGAATTTCTTTTTTTATTGGGATTTACCCTTTTTATGTTCTTTGTGGTTTTAAGCTTCTTCATCGTCACTATATTTTTCCTTGGGATAAGGAAATGTGTAAGCAAAGTGTCCAATTTTTCCACAGTTAAAACATTTGAAAGGTAACTTCCCTTTGTATTTGTCAGATCCTTTCTTAAGTTTCTTAATGAAGTTTTCTTCTTCCTCGTCAAATTTGTTTGAGCTACTTCCATTCGATACATGCTCATGGTTTTAAGTTCCTTTTGAGACTTTTAAAGTTGTTTCACCTTTTGAAGGTTTTTCTTGTCCTGTTCTCATTTCATAAGCTGTGATAATCCCATGTAGTTCATCCAATGTGAGTTTGTCAAGATTCTGTGGATCTTCCAAGGTAGATACTTTGGGATTATATATCATTGGGAGTGATCTTAGTACCTTTTGGACTACTATTTTTTCATCTAATTATTCTCCTATTCCTTTGATTGTGTTGGCAATTTCATATACTCTCAGAAGATACTTTGCAATATTTTCTTCTTCTTTCATCTTCATGATTTCAAATTGTCCTTTGTACGTTTGAATATTTTCTTGCTTCAATTTGGAATCTCCTTCATAGATGATTTGTAGCTTGTACCAAATATGTGTTGTTGATTTATAATGCATGACTTTGACAAATACATTATTTGATAATCCACCTAGAATTGCATTTACAACTCTTGAATTATCATTGCAGAGTTTCTTTGAAGTTGTGTTCGAAGGATAATTTTTTGGTACATAATAACCCTTTATCATAGATATCCATACATAAAATCTCATTTCCATTAGATAAATTCTCATTCTTATACTCCAAAATGCATAGTTATCTCCTTTGAATAGTGGAGCTTTGTTTGAGGACATCCCTTCTTGTCGATCCATTATGGTTTCTTAGAATATTCCTTCCAATGATTAGAATGTAATGAAGGAACTCGCTATGATAACAATTGTTGGAATATTGTTTGATATTGAGGGGTGGAGAATTAATATTATCCTTTTTCCACAATTTAAAACCACTTCATTATTAATTTTATCAAATAAAAAACAATAATCAATAGAAAGGTACAATACACATAATTTTAACATGGAAAACCCAAAAGAAACAAATGTTCTTCTTATTTTTAATAAATATTACATTTAATTTATGAGCTCCAACTCAAAGGAAACACCAATTATTTGTTTTACTAGCACCAACTAGAAGGAGGCTGCAACCCCTTTAGATTTTACCAGCACTGCCTCGAAGGAATCACCAACTCACTAGTTTCTTCAGGTATAACTAAAAATATGTTGCAACACCTTGGTTTACCAACTTCAACTAGAAGGAAGCAACAACCTCCTTAGCAGGCTCCAACCTACCCTAGCACCACCCAACCTCCCTTTTCATGATAAGTACTTCAATATTCAAATCTTAATAATCTTCTTTGTCTTCAGTTGCATATCTTCATTTATTTTCTTGGTGTCTGACATTGTTATTGATATTTACATTTTAAGCCCAGAGACACACCCTCTTTCAACAAGAATTTATGTTTATATAGTCTTCCAATGGTCATGTACAACTGAACAATTACACCTCTTCAATATAGGAATGTATCTCTTCATTATAAGTATGTTCCTTTTCAATATAAGATATTAATCATACTATTTTAATTAATACAATGTCAATGAACCATTGTGTCTTTTAGATCGTTTAGTCACGTTTTCAACTGGGTAAATATATTTTGACTGGCATGACTTAATTCACTTTTTACCTTACCATAGGCACTTAACTTTTCCACTTTTATATTTATTAAAGTGATATCAAGGTCACATTTATATTTAATCACTTACTAACTTTTGACATATATTTGATCACTTACTAACCTTTGACATCAATGACAATTTATTCAACAATTGACTACCTGGGTGGATCNAATAATCAATAGAAAGGTACAATACACATAATTTTAACATGGAAAACCCAAAAGAAACAAATGTTCTTCTTATTTTTAATAAATATTACATTTAATTTATGAGCTCCAACTCAAAGGAAACACCAATTATTTGTTTTACTAGCACCAACTAGAAGGAGGCTGCAACCCCTTTAGATTTTACCAGCACTGCCTCGAAGGAATCACCAACTCACTAGTTTCTTCAGGTATAACTAAAAATATGTTGCAACACCTTGGTTTACCAACTTCAACTAGAAGGAAGCAACAACCTCCTTAGCAGGCTCCAACCTACCCTAGCACCACCCAACCTCCCTTTTCATGATAAGTACTTCAATATTCAAATCTTAATAATCTTCTTTGTCTTCAGTTGCATATCTTCATTTATTTTCTTGGTGTCTGACATTGTTATTGATATTTACATTTTAAGCCCAGAGACACACCCTCTTTCAACAAGAATTTATGTTTATATAGTCTTCCAATGGTCATGTACAACTGAACAATTACACCTCTTCAATATAGGAATGTATCTCTTCATTATAAGTATGTTCCTTTTCAATATAAGATATTAATCATACTATTTTAATTAATACAATGTCAATGAACCATTGTGTCTTTTAGATCGTTTAGTCACGTTTTCAACTGGGTAAATATATTTTGACTGGCATGACTTAATTCACTTTTTACCTTACCATAGGCACTTAACTTTTCCACTTTTATATTTATTAAAGTGATATCAAGGTCACATTTATATTTAATCACTTACTAACTTTTGACATATATTTGATCACTTACTAACCTTTGACATCAATGACAATTTATTCAACAATTGACTACCTGGGTGGATCCAACCATTGGTGACTACTGGAAATTGTATAGGTTTGAAGGGTCGTCCAACTTTGGCCTGGCAAGAATGATGACCAAAACTTGCTACAAAATATCGACTACTGTGTTGACTTGACATAATCAAGGGTTTTCATTGTCACATCAGCAAATTTCCCTTCGAATTCACTTTGGAATGATAGTGCATGAGAATTTATTCAAGAGGGAGACTCATCCGTATTCTTTTTGTTCATCACAATCATTTCTCAACAAAATATATAGTCATGAGGACAACTCGAATCGACTAGTGTAGTAATTGAAATTGTCTCATTCTTTCATTTTCATCCTTTCATTCTTTCAAAGCACTTGACCAGGCGATCCCCTGTATTCTGGTAGTCCACTTAGTTCTTGTAAATCATTATTCATGTAGTTTTTACTACAGTTCCATGTCATGCACCACTATGGTAGTTTGTGTCTTCATGTTGACATCAATGCCAAAAATATATTTCCATCATTTGGGGTATTCTCCAGCAAATATATTCAACATATTACCATAGAAAATCTCATGTCTTCTCTCCATATTTCTCAAGAGTTGATGAAGGATTATTATTATTTACCCAATCGAACAACCTCGACCTTGGACTTGTTTTCGATTCCTTCTATTTCCTCTTTACCTGGTCGAACCACCTCGATCTTTGACTTCAATTATCAGTTGATCCACCTACACTAGAATTTTGTTGCAAAGAATATAAAAACCCAACATTCTCCCACTTGTTGTCTTATTTGTTGAAACCGAGATACCCCTGAACTCTCATTCACAGACCCAGGGCAACAATTCCCATTGACTCTCTACACCAAGAGAACTTCACAACACTCACAAACTTGGTCAAAGATTCTACTATTTTTTTCAACATGTATACTTTCTCCAGTAGCACCTTGTTTCTTTCCACCATGTCTCTCACGAAATGGTATTATACATCAATTTTCTTAGTCTTAGAATGATAAGAAGGGTTATTTTCCAGAAATATTGTGCTTTGACTATCGCAATTTATCTTCATATCTCTTTGCTCAAACCTGATTCATGAACACAACCTTTGCAGCCATATTTATTCTTTTCTTCCATGAGTGGCTGCGATGTATTCAACGTATTTTTTTGAAAGGGATATGATTGCATGTCTCTTACTCATTCAGTTGATTGTTCCACCAAACATTTTGAACACATATCCAATGGTCGACCTCCATCGATCCAAATCTCCAACCCAGTCGTCGTCGACAAATCCATGTACATTTAATTCATTGTCACCTACAGATTTTCCTTGGTAGCATATAGCATAATATTTTGTGCCACACAAATACCTAAATACTCTTTTGACAGATGTCCAGTTCTACTTCCCAGGTGTCGACATGCATCTTCTCAACACTCGCAGGGCATGGGAAATTTCTAGTCAAGAGAAGACCATCACATACATTAGACTACCAACAACACTTGCATACGGAACACATGCCATGTCCTATATTTCTTCCTATCTTTTTGGACATTGTTCAATAGTTAGCCTTTCTCCCATAAGAATTGACACCTTCACAGGTTTGCAGTCCTGCATGTTGAAACATTTCAAAATTGTTTCAATGTACTTTGTTTGATTCAACTAAATATTTATAGCTGCTCGATTTCTCTTAATCTCAATTCCTAGAATGAAAGTCGTTGCACCAAGATCCTTCATGTCGAACTTTGAGAATAAATGCTTCTTCATAGAATATTTTAGGGGCTAAATTTCGCCCATGGGATAATTTTCCATGATTTTTCCAACAAAAAGATTCACCAATTTTAATTTTTTCTAAAAGTGATTTGCCCAAATTCTATAGAATAAAATTGTTTTACTTTAAAAATATCCCAAGTTTTATAAAAACTATATAAAATCCTTAGAAATTTGAATATTTTTACAAAAATATTGCCAAACATTTTATAGTTTGCATATTAAGAACTAGTAATATTCTCCAAATTTTTTACATTCTGAAATAAATTCCCATCCTTAAAATTATCCTTGTTCTTCACCTCCTTTACAATCAACAACATGTTGTTGACATACAATGCTACATATATGAAACACCCACCTTCTTCTCTGGAGTATATGCAGTGATCAACTTTTCTTCTCACAAACCCCAAACTAAGGATGTATGTGTCAAACTTTTGGTACTACATCCTTGGTGATTTATTTAAACCATAAAGGGATATTTTCATTATGCACACCAAATATTTCTTTCCCTTTACTATAAATCCTTCAAGATATTTCATGCATGTTTCCTCCTCTAGGTCCCCATGTAGGAACATTGTCTTTACATCCATCTGTTCTATTTCCAGATCAAATGTTGTTGCCAGAGACATTAATGATTTAATGGAAGTTAATTTTGCAACAAGGGAAAAAATGTCACCGAAGTCGAATCCTTCGACTTGGGAATATCCTTTCGCTACTAGTCGAGCTTTGAATTTCTCAACTTGACCTATTGCATTCATCTTCTTCTTGAATACGCATTTGCTACATATATGATTTATTCCACTAAGTAATTTGACTAAGTCCCATGTCTCATTCTTGTGCAAGGATTCCATCTCTTTGACCATGGCGTTCTTCCATAGTTTTCCCTCTTTTGAGTCGACTGCCTCCCCAACCGACTTGGACTCATCGTCGGTGGCAGTTAACACGAATGTGGAATGGAATTCGAGTGGACTATGCCTTTCGATTTATTTTCTTACCCTTTCTGACCTCCTTACAACTGGGGCCAGTATTTCTACCTATTCTTCTAATTCAGTCGACTCATCTGAACCATCTTCTTCGTTCCTTAGTTCAAACTGCACAGTCTCATGATTATTCTCCGTCTAAACAATTTATTCAAGATCAAACTTACTTTTGACTTCTATGAAGACCACATATCGACTCTACACTGTTTTCCTTGATGTAGGATTCCAGATCTTATATCCTTTCATTCCTTCTTTGTATCCAATGAAAATACACTTGACTGCCTTCTTATCTAGCTTGCTCCTCTTTTCCTTGGGAACATGCACAAATGCATCATAGCCAAACACTATGAGATGTGAAATCGAAGGCTTCGTACCCGACCATACCTCATGTGGATTTATGTTGACTAGCATCGAGGAAGGAGACATATTCAATAGATATTTTGTAGTGTCGACTGCCTCCACCCAGAATTCTTATGAGAGCCCAGCACCACTGAGCATGCTCCTTGCCTTGTCCATCAATGTTCTTTTCATTCTCTAGGAAACTCAATTTTGTTGTGGGGTATATGGCGTGGTAGTTTGGTGTGCTAAGCCACACTGCTTGTTGAACTGATGAAATTATTTTCCATAGAATTCACCACCATTGTGAGTCCTCAACACCTTAATCTTATTATCTATCTGGTTTTCTAAAAGAGATTTAAACTCTTTGAATTTCTCGAAAACCTTTGATTTCTTCCTTAGGAAATATATCCATGTATTCCTATAAAAATCATCTATTAGGGAGACATAATACAAGGATCCACCAAGCAAAGGCATTGTAACAAGGCCAAACACATCACTATGAACCAACTCTAGAATCTCATTTTCCCTTGTCACTCCAAATGGGAACGTCACCCAACTTGTTTTTCCATATATACAATGTTCACAATAGTTGAATTCTAAATTACATGCAATAAAGTCTTTGACCATATCGTTTTTATGCATAGCTCGAAGTCCTTTCTCTCCAATGTGTCCCATCCTCTCATTCCATAGCATGGTCAGGTTGACTTTATGATGACTTGTCGATTTGGTTTGAATTGACTCAACTCGAGTCAAGTTGAGTCAAGTCAAAGTTGAGTTGACTTTAGGAACAACCATGGTGTTACATCCAGTTGTTGTCCCTCGACCAAGTTTTGGAGAACCTGGGTCACGGTTGACCATCTTTGGGACTTCGACAGGTTGGTCGAAGGCAGAGCGTAAGGAGAAGCAAAGATCATGGGATATCAACCACTTTTTAGGGAAGTTTTTGGATTAGGGTTTATTTAACAGGTATGGGAATGTCAGCCCATGGGTTTACCCATGTTTAGTCCATTTTGTAATGTATAAATAGATATCTAGGTGATGTAGGAAAGGGACAATGTGCTAAGTCAGTTGTAAGTGGAGGTGCTAAGTGCAAGTGATTGCATGAGGCTCTGTTGTTAGTGTATGTTGAGACTTTCAAAGCTAAGTGAAGGTCGTCTATAGTGCTTTGTGCATAGACTGTGAAAATCTTTTTTCTATAACCTAGCTCGGGAAAGGAGGATCTGGAGAGGTGTGCACAAATATCATGTCCTATGCGGAGTACGGTTTTGTGGCTCTGTGCATGTAAAAGATTGATAGAAGACAATAAAGAAGAAGAAGAGTTGGTGGGCGTAGCCCCACGCTGGGGTGAACCACTTATATCCTGTGTTATGGTTGTTTTGTGCATTATGGTTGTTATATTGTTCATGTGATTTATGCTTAGTGCAATAATGTATGTTTAGATGAATCTGATATGATAGCTTAGTGCTTAATGATGTGAATGAATGCTAGATCTGATCTATTTTCATATGCTAAGTTCTTAGATGGGTTAGATCTGATTGAATACTCCATTGCTCTGTAATTAGGATTTTATCTGCGATGTGAATAAGGGTTAAATACTAATGAATTATCATTGTTAAGTGCTTTGTTAGAGTGTTTTAATCACATATATGTGTCCCATCTAGGTTGTAGAAACTTGAGTCCTGCAACCACCCCTGCCTCTACCTCAAGTGAGACTTCATTTGCTTCACAGGTGTTGTCAAAAGGGCCGGTAGTTAGCATTTTTTTGGTGCGTTGTTGAAGCGTTGAACCCTAGGTCTGTCCCTGTGCCAATAAATGGTTCCGTTGTCGAGACCTGAAACTATGATTGTTGGGAACTGAAGAAAAGAAAGCTATGTGCGTAGATATGTTGCTTTAGTGCATAGTATTCTACTTGATTGTGAAGCTCTGTTCTAAGAAAGGAATCAGATCTGAATAAAAGAGGTAAGATCTTAAAGCTTTGTGCTCTGAGAAAGGTAAGATAAGTGAAAATTTATGTTTCGAAAGTATGGATCTAGGTATGTTTGATCAATTTTGTCCTAGCCTAAAACCTAGGGCACAACTAGAAGAAAGAAGATTGGAAATGAGTAGATTTGATAGAAATAGTGAAAGATATGTTATTCCCATGCATAGAAAGAATTTTTGGACTAACAAACGGATGCAAGATCCTAGAAAGAATTTTTTTGTAGGTTAGTTACTATGATCTCAGTGCGCAGTACAGGAAAAGTTGGGGATAATTTAAATGAAAGAGAGGATTAACTCTGTGTTACAATTGCAGAAGACCGGAACATCTTGCTAACGAATGCCCTGGTAGAAGCCCTAGTTTTCTTTGTTGTAAAGCTCTGGACCACGGAGTTTTGGATTTCCCTAGAATGATTTCTAAAGTTGAAAAGATGAATATGAGACTAGAAAAACTTGAATATGGACAAGAGACTAAAGATATGATAGAACCCCAGAGAGAATCAGAGACTATATTATTCCATATGAAAGAAACCATGAATGATCATAGAGGCATCAACTTATCAGAGGTGTTAAAAGAAAAAGAGTGAATAGAAGAAGGAATATGAGACTTTGACATAGACTGTGTATTGGGTGCAGAAACACAGGTGAATATCATGACATAAAAAACTTGGGAAATTTTGGGAAAGCCCACTATGATTCCTTCATTGGGAGGAATAGGATTATTTAGAGGAAAGTTGATAAACCTATGTGAAATAATTACCCAGACATCTATGAGTGCTCATGGAACTTTGACAGAGAAATAATTTGAGGTCGTTAAATTTGTTGAGAACAATGCCCCATTTGCAATTTTGCTAGGAAAATCTTGGAATCAGAAAGATCAGATCTGAAGGAAACAAGAAGAGGAGGATCTAGAACAGAAAAAGAAAGAACTAAGAGATTTCATGGCTAAGAGAATAGCGCACTTACTAAAATAACAAGATGACAAGTCAAATCTATCGAGGACCAAAGATTTATCTTTCGAATTTAAAGGAACACAGGAAGACTTGAAACACCTGTCCATACAAGAGGGTAGAGCATCTACTCCAGAAAGAGAAGAGGTATTCCACCCATAACCTTTGCAGCGCAAAGTTACTATGTTAAGAGTAGATAAGAATAAAAATGGAAAAATAAACCCAGTAACTTAGATCACAGGAAAGAAAGCTAGAAAGATCAGCAAGAAGAAAGCTAAGTTGGGAAAATTATAGGAAGTTGTAGAGAGGACTTCGTAGAAAGAAGGTTTGCAGGGTTTGAACTCCGCCGAAATATCAGAACAACGTAGATTGGCACTTTGCCACCACGAATCAATATGACCGTTGGAGGCATCTTGACCATTAGACCGACGCTCCAGGATGGATAGAAACGCAGTTATGGCCGGAAAGATCGTCATTGGACCGTTGAGACCGCGCCCTAATAGATCAAATCGCATTGATGAAGGTGTTCCTACCCGTTGGAAAAATCCGTTATGATGTTAGCTATTTATCCCGTCGAGCATTGCACCGGGAACACTTTTGTGAATTGTGAGTATCTGAGCCCACAAAGAATTCATCGTTACCACACTGTGCTTTTTGAGAGTTTTCCACCCGTTCTATTGCATTGAGTGTTTTCTCACCGACCTGAGATATCCGACCTCGAGTGTGTATGTCGGGTGAGCGCATTGCTGTGGAAAAGTATGTATAAGATATTATAATCAATCTAATGGCTAAGAAGGTCATGTCCATAGGAGTTCAAGCCTTGTCGATGAGAGGAGTACAAGCATCCCCGTCAACTGCTCATGGATTTGGACCATCCTGAGATGCGACCGAGAAATAAGCCAAGCATCATGATGACTTGGAAAATGTGAAGCTCATACCATCAATCCTGCCCGACTACATCCCACCTCTGGCTAGCGTGGTGAGTCGTGATAGTGTCCCGAGGGACTTCGACTACACGTTGATTACTATGTACCTCCCGAAGGAGATACGTGCAGTCAAACCATAGTTGGAGAGGATTCTGACATTGAAGATCAACGACTATAATTTGGGAGACCATAAGAACTATTGCATGCTCTCCCTGCATAAGTATTTGACGAATACCAAGGGGAAGAAGTCGAAGATCATCCCCCAACCATGGACTATGGACATTGCGAGGTCCACTATTTTGAACGTAATGAGGATACCACATTTTGGAAGGCATCAGGAGGTTAACATGTGCATTAAACTCTTGTTGTTGTGCTTCCATGGAGGTTATGTATGGCTGGAAATACACATCACCTTCGATCCGACACTGATCCATAGAATCACTGGACTAAGCATGCAGAGACTAGACCCAAAAGATTTTTA
Source organism: Picea sitchensis (assembly GCA_010110895.2). Classification (NCBI taxonomy): domain Eukaryota; kingdom Viridiplantae; phylum Streptophyta; class Pinopsida; order Pinales; family Pinaceae; genus Picea; species Picea sitchensis. The sequence continues at coordinate 11,734 of SNQJ01S0060775.1, read as the reverse complement.
TCTAGGGAAGGCTGCAGATCACGCCCTGGTGCAGCATATTAAATATACCTATGCCGATATGGAGAATGGGAAGCGAGGTTACAAGTTAGCCTCCATCTAGAATGGCACAGTGCGCCTAGCCTAGCAGTTGATTGCTCATAAGCTAGTAACGAAGAATAGACCCACACAGGTTATAAGGTTCGTTGTTGACCTCGTAGGAAAGTGCGTAGAAGGGCTACAAATGAACAAGGCGAGCTACCTTGTCAACCAGTTAGAACAAGTATATCGCGAAGCTTAGGACCAGGGCTATCAGTTTCATTTTAGTTGGTTGTTGATCCTCATCGCGTTCATTGCTTGGGAGATGTCAAAAGGTGCGACCTTCCCTGAGATTGAGCCATATGAACCCCTAGCTGCAAAGTTCACCATGCTCTGGTATTCAAGCGACATGGTGAAGCAATGGTAGTCAAACGCAGTATTCAACACTTACTACCTACAATTGAAGAGGGCTATTAAGTCTTTTCCATGTATGATGTCGAACACCTTGCACAGTTTCAGACCCTTTGTGAAGTTCCATTTAGACAGGCATTGTAACACCCTGTTTCCCCCAGGTTGTAAATATAACTGAACTGGCCAAGGACTATGGAAAAACTTATAAATATGAATATGTGATGTAGATGGACCTGC
>SNQJ01S0060773.1:109678-131654 GCA_010110895.2 Picea sitchensis | reverse complement strand
AATGTTGTGTCTCTTGTGATTGTGTATTTCTCAGTGATCTTGGATTATGCTATTGTTATCTAATGAAATGAAAACATCTATAATAATGGCTTAAGCATTAACACCAAGAGGATTTCAACACTGGATAAGAGGATCTCATGAAAAGGAGCTCATGATTTTCCTAGCAGTGGATTATGATGCAGGAGAATCGCTGATGGCGTCCACCTGGGCACCTACCTCAGCAGGTCCCGCGCCTGACCTCCCGGTCTTAAGGACCATTCAATTTTCTCCCTTGAGCCGGAGTGGCTCCTCTGATTCCCACTGGAATCTCCTTTGAAAATTGACCCACNAGTCTTTAAGTCGATCATTGTTCTCTTTGATGACAAAAGAATAGAGAATTGGGTTTCGGGGTTTTGAAACTCCTAATGTCTCGACCTCCAATATCCCGATGTGCTCCTTTGTTTCCTTAGCCCTCGGGATATGCGTTTAATACATGCGACCTCCTCTTATATGACCGCAGTCATATACCTTATCGGGATTCAGGGTTTCGAGTGTTGAAATGTAGTAAATCTCTCACCCACGGAATCCCTGATCTTCTGATTCGCAGATTCCTAATATGACGTCACCAGGACGCCCTTCCACCGTAACCAAAATCAATGACGGTGAACAGTCGCTGAGATCAGCGGTTCCAGATCTCCCTCGAGGTTTCACGACTTCAATTGTCGAAATGCTTTGACCTTCGATTTCCCCGATTTCACAAATACTGATTTCCCAATCACTTCAATCTCGGCCACGCATCCTCAAGAATGGTCGGTTCTCGTATGCTTCGTGGTTTCCACCCTGGAAATTCCCGATTCCCTTGGTACGACGAGACGACGTTAGCTGGACCCACACGGGGCTCTCCTCTTGTCAGAAAATCGGACTTCGCGGTTTCGACTTACGAGAGTATCCTGTCCTCAGGACCTCCGAAACGTCAATCCCCGATTCTCTTCGGATTTCTGACACGCGTCCTAAGTGATGGATGGTTCAGACTGAACCTCGAGCTTCACCACTTTACAAAACCATGAACACTCACTTACCTAAACTCCGATGACCACATCCCCGATCTAGACGACCACACGACACGTGTCCTCCCTAAGATCCTATGGCTATGATGCTTTCACCATTTTTGGGTTCAACAGGTCTTGGATTCTTGTCTTCTGAAGTTTTGAAATGCCGATGGACTCTCGATCCCTGCCACCTGTCCCAACAGATGGATGAATCTGAACTCATCGGGATTTTCATGATTGATTTCCCCGACTTCTAGTCCACGTGACTCCCGATTTCCCGAACCCCAACGCCTCGATATCCCGACGCCTCTCGGGGTTCTTACTCTGCTCACAAGGGTTTAAACCGTGTGCAACTCCTGTCAGATTGGACGACTAACGGTAACTGATCAACGATCCAACGACTCACGACCCCTAGAGCTTGAACTCCGAACGCGGTCATAACCTCCTCGCTTCTTTGGCAGATCCAACGGCTGACGGGATTTTGCAAATATTCTCCACAAGATCCTAACCGTCGATCTCTTCCTCTTTGATGTTTTCTACGGTGTGAACCCAGTATTCCTCTGTGAAAACTGGTCCTCCTGTGCGTAACTTTGCAGCACCTGTTCAAACACTCCATGACACAGACTCTCTGTGCTTCTCTTCGACAAGCTTGGAAGCCTTGTCCTTCATGAGCTTCACACAATTCTGAGTCTTCGAGAAGACCCTGGCGCGCACTCCTTGTGAAAATCCTCGAACACTTCCAAGTTTTGAGTTCTTTCGACTCTGCGCACACCTGCAGCAACAGTCCTTCAATGCTTCGCTCAGATTCACAACTGAGACTTTCCTTAGCATGCGCACTCCTTGCACGGCTCCTATAACCCAATTTCACTTCTGGGTGAACGAGAACAAGAGTTAAACTATCTGAGCCTTCTGTCAACACACTCCTTGCGGACGAATTCAACTCCACTCGTTGTAGGAATCCTTTCTCAGATAGAGAAACAATTGAAACTCATTTCTTCTACTTCCTTTCTCAGATTTCAAACACTCAGCAAGAAATCATTCATACATAGCATGTAAAACAAATGCATAACATGAAGTAAATACTCATGAGCATAGCATTCAGCATACATACACAGAGAACAAACACAACACCATGAACTTGAATTAACTTATTCTATTAATCCAAATAACTATACATGGGTGTTTCTACACAACTCTCTGCTTCTCTTCTATGTTCCAATGCTTCTAACTATGTTACAATGCACAATGAGGGTGTCTATATCCCGTTTCCCTCTTGCGCTCTCAAATAGTCTAATCTAGAATTAAATTTCTATCTACCTGCATTAACTACTATAAATGCCTCCATCTACTTCAGATGAGAGCGGGGCGCTCAAGGTCTGATTACATTAAACCAAGGCACCTTCATTAAATGATCTCATTTATATTTGGCGCATCAACTTCAAGGGAAAATTCAAAAATTTGGTTGGGTCTTCCCAACTGTCCTTTGTATTCCGCTCTGGCTCGCTTGATGTGAGGGATGCTCCTGCATCAATCGCTCCACCTCAAAAATGCGCCAACAAGCCAGCACATAGACGTGCAATGGAGAAAGGGAGAGGCATTGACCCTCCCATTTTTAAATTCGAAATATGATCCTATACGGATTTTTTGTTGTAAGGCTGATAAATGCCAAGCCATACCTTTGTACAGGTAGTGGATAGGGTCACCTTAAATGGTTGACTGTAAGCAGTTCTAGATCATAGTCAGATCTGGATGTTCATTTATGTAATGAGTTGTAGGAGTATGGTGTCTTAACTGAGACAATGATGGCACTAAGGCGGTGAAGAGGATAAGCTCATAGAGCCCTCTTTTGTTAAAAAAAATAGAAAGAGGGATCTGTGTAGAGAGGTCAGAGAAGAAGAAATCAGAGATAGGGTTAGGTTAGGAGAGCTTGAGAGAACTGGGACTCTGTTGCAGTCCAATTTTTATAAAACATCTGTATAAACACACAGAGACAATAGAAAAATATTTTTTTCTTCACATAGTGTGTTTATGTATTTGTGTTCATTATTATGCTTATATATGTCATTCATGTTTTGAATGTATGAACTGGTGAAGTATTGTATAAGTTTCAATTTTTTCTCCTCTTTGAGTTTTGAGTGCAAGGAGTGCGTTGACAGAGGTGAGTTAACCTCAGAGAAGCTCAAGAGATATATCGTTGAACCTTCATCAGCAGAAGTGCAAGGAGTGCATAGGAAGAACCCTGTGTTGAGTTCAGAAAGAAACAAAGTTACTAAGAACTCTGTAGAGCTCTGCCAGGTGGGCATCGAGCAGGTGCAAGAGTGCATAGAGAGAAATATTTGTCGAGTTCAGGGAGAAGAGTATCAGAGGAAGATACTCACAAATATGTTGAACACTCTGTAGAGCCCTACAAGGTGTGCATTGACCAGAAGGAATGCTAGGAGGGAGAGAAAAATTTATTTTCAAGAAATCCTCCGGGTCTGAGTTTGACGAAATCCCATAAACGCAAGGTGTACATGAGAGATAAAAATCCTCGAGGAGATCAAGATCAGAAGGGATAACACAAGGAGTGCGTAGGAGACCAACTTATTCCAAGTCCTAAAAGTCAGAAGAGATAACGCGTTTATAATCACAAGAGAGACCCAGGCAATCGGGGTCACAAGGAGAAGGTTCAAATATCGAAGCCTTTCAACATTGACAAAAATATTCCAAGTCGGAAGAAGTCAAAATTTCAGGAGGAGGAGCGACAATAGCCATCAGATTAGCTGTGGAAGAAGAGATTTGAATCGTCAAATCTACGTCTAGTGAACAAAGGAGAGCGTCGAGGAGAGGAACATATCCCATCTGTTGGATCAGAGTGTAGAGGACCAACAACCGTTGGATCCATAGGTAAGTGCACGAGACTTAATCCTTGTGTACACAGGAGAGTGGACTTCTCAAAGTCCCAATGTATCGAAGTGAGAAGGGACCATCCATTTTCAAGTAGGACAGGTGGCATAAGATCCACAACTCCCAAAGTTTGTGGACAAGGAGAGATCAAAATCGTCGAAGAATCGAAGTGGGTCTTGGCCTTTGATCACCACGGGGATACGTGTCCGCATATCGGAGGCTCTGGGTAAAAGCACTCTGGGAGAAACGAGTGCATAGGAGTCTGAGACTCCCAAAGCCTGAAGCACCGAGACCCAAAAAACTTAAGCAGCTGGGAGTCGTTGATCTATGTTGGACATGTGTCACCAAATTTTGAATTTGAGAGAATCATAATCCAAAATATTTGTGAATTTATGTTTCAGAATGTCCCGAAGAGCCGAAGCCTGAAACGTCTAAGGGTCGTTGATTCGAAGGAAGGAATGTGGATTATTGATATGTGAGGGAACACGTGGAGGATGAAGATTCACTTTGTTGGACAATCGTTGGATCAAGGAGGACATGTGTCATAGGATTCGACACTCTAGAAGGATTCCCTCCAGAGATTTGAAATCGCTGAAAGGCTGAAGTCCCGAAGCGGACGACAGTCATTGATTTGAAAGTGGACGCGTGGTGCTAGATCTATAACTCCTGGTACAGAGCACTCTGGAGGAATGAAGAGGGTGAAAGCGTCGGATTCTCGAAGGAGATCACGATCGTTGATCGAGGAGGAGGTCGAAAGATCGTTGATTTGGTTGAGGAGGCCAAAGTACCGAAGTGGGAGTAGAATTGTCGATTGAAAGGGACGCGTGGCAGACGATCTGCCATTTCGGAGAAATCTCTCTGGAAGAAATGAGAATTGAAAGTCCCGAAGGACGGACTCGTGGACGAGATTGTGGCCATAGATTAAGGGGGAAAGGTGTTGATAGATCTTCCACTTGGAACTATTGTCATACGGGAAAAGAAAATTTTGAGAGTTGAAACTCCTGAAGGTCAGAAAGATGGAATTCGACACAGTCGTTGATCTAAACAGGAGCTACATGTCAACAGATCGTGGAGATCCAGAATCACACGTTTTCATAGGGACACAACCTGAGGACACATGCAAAGAAGGGGCTTAGCAAAATGAGCTTGCAGAGCATGAGAAATTGAGATTTTCGAAGGTCAGAAACCTAAAGTAAATTAGGGTCGTCGATCTGAGAAGGGAAATCGGCGGTAGGGAATCATTGCAGGGATCACAGGTGAAATTAGTGAACATGCTAGTTCATAGTCTGCAATGAGATGGAGTCATTGATCTTGTTGGGGTAGGAGATCAACGGGCACGATCAAAAGGATATCGGGTGAGCACTTTCAAATTGCGGGGACAGGGCTCTTTTGTAAAGGGTGAGCATGTTGGCGGCCCGCAATTTTTGTGAATTGTCGATCGACGGGGAAGATTCATAATGGTTGAATAATTACCAGAGAAACTAGGCGGGTCTGACAATACCTGTGCACAAAAGAAAATGAGACCTATGTAATATTAATACGGGTCTAGCAAATGCCTTCAGAGTCAATTCGACTCAAAATAAAGAAAGATCCTAGACCGGGAGGTCGCAGAACCCCATGAGGGTAGTGGGGTTGCATCAATTTTCCTCTTTCTTGCTTCTGCTACCAGAAGCCTCTATGGCAGGTGCCTTTCTTGTTATCTTCTTTCGTGGAGACATTTTTGAACATGAAACACATAGTCATAATTAGTCCCCCAAGAAAGCAAGTGGGAAAATAAACATGATATTCTTGAAGGCCTCCTTTTCAACAAATGTCCAATTGAATTACAATTTTTTCTTGATCATCCACTAAAGAGGTTTAACAATTTCGGAAAAATATGAGAGAAATCTTCTTACGAAATTGATTTTTCCAAAAATGGAGTACATAGACCTTTTTCTATGTGGCAGTGGGAATCACATAATAGATTTAGTTCGTTTAAACTCCTCTGATGAAGATGAGAGGCAATCATGTAAAGTACTTCAGTGAATATTAGAGGCAATTGTGTTAATTCCTACATAAGGACATGCGATGATTATGTAAATTCCTTTGGAGAAGACTCGAGTCGATCTTCCCAAGTCCTCTAGTGAGACTAGATGGGATCATGTAGAGTCTTTTGAATTGAAAAAAGACAATCATATTAATTGCTTTGATATATAACAAACACCAAATTTTTTAACTAAGTTTTGAAATGGAATAGGGCTTGAGAATTGCGAAGATGGATGATTCAGCTCTCGGATGAGCATATATGTTTTCAGCCTATATCAAAGCATTTTTATCAAAGGGATCCAAGCTCGAAATGGGCCTAAAATTGGGATCCATCACAAGTGGGGATTAGGGTTTTCTTCCTGCACAACCGGGTTAGGGAAAAATACATGTGCGTTGATATTCCTTATTCGCAGTGCCCTCAATGGAGAATGGATCAGGGTTCATATGTTTAGAACTTAAGGAAATGGGGGCCATGACTATTAATGCTTCAAGATTGAAGAACTTGTGGGAAAAGGGCGAGACAGGTATCGTAGTGGTTAGGGTTAGCTACAAAGGTGAGTTTCGAATGGGATCCGGTATTAAATATTGAACTATTGACACAATATGGATAGTAGGAGGTGAAGTTTTTAAAGACCAGTGGATTGGTGCATATGATTTATGTCGCCTGAAATAAAAACTAACCCTATCCTTTGTAGAATAGTAAAAAACACAGAAAGTGTGGAGTGGGCTTACCTGGAAAAATGAAATGACACGTGGACAATGGATATATTCGCGAGTGCGAATCTTGAAAGGCTGGGTGACCGACACTTTGTTTTTTATCTCTATCTCTTAAAAGAAAAATGATCAAATGGTCAGGGGGCGAGCCCTTTTATAACTATGGTGAGAAATTAATGCGATCAGAGGGGTTTCACATTCTTTACCGAAAGTGATGGTCAAAATAGCTGCAGTGTGCATCAGAGGTAATGGTTGGAAGCACTCTATTCATACCAGAGGAGATGGTGGGAACACCTCCGGTATGGACGGGAGGAGTTACCATGAAGTTCTCAGGTTACATTGTCTGAATTTCGATAAAGTTTGCATGAAGTGTTATAGTGCATTTCGATGAACATGACACAAAGTATGGTGGTTTCTTAAAGCATCAAAAGAATTTCAAGGAAATCCTCTGGTTCAACCGGGGGGAGATAACATTAAGTTTTGCAATTATCAGGTGATTGTTACGACGGATTTAAGAGAAAGCCCTCTGATGCATCAATGGACTTTACCAGAACTTCTCTAGTATGCACCGAAGATGTTAAGGAGAACTTATATGATAACCAAAAAGATGACCCTCAAAGATTTGTCTAATTATTTAAAACAAAAAATCAACCCAGCTAAGATAAAAAAAGTTAAAGTGACCTGATCAGAGATAGATCATCAAAGATCAAAGTTGAGGAAGTTTTTTTGATTCAAGAAAATGTTATGTCGTAAAAGGAGGGCCCCCATTTTCTTGGAGAGGGCCTTTCAAGTAGACAATACAAGAAAAAAGGAGGGGAGGGTGTTGTGTTAGGAAACAAATGGTGACACATTGGGTGAAGCCATGAATCTAAGGAGGTATCTAAACATAAGACTTTTGAGAATGGAAGCATAGTCGAAGCACAACCCAAGGAAGAAAGAGTAGGTGACATAGTGTTCTGAAAAAAAAAGTTTTGATGAGAAAATTTTCTATACTCCAAGGGAGAGGCTAGAACCATGCTCATAACATATTGATTACTACAAGATTACTTTCTCAACTAGAATTAGCTTCAGTAAGGCACAAGAAATACAACCATGAAATGAGATATCAAGAATACTGAAAATACAAGTTGATTATGCATTTTTCTCATTTACCTCCATTGTGAGAGAGCGTCCATTTTCTTGACAGAGTGACCCTAGTGTCACAAGACTTGATCCATTGTCAATGAGAATGGATAGCCCCAACAAAGATACTTGCATGTCACATATGATCTGCAATGCCTTTCTCCAATCCTTTACCTTTTATAGTTAGAGTCTCTTATATTCATAGAGAAGTGGATGGGGGAATTCCAATCTTTGTTTAAAGGAATGAGGAATGACACCTATGAAAGTGATATTTTCCAACTTGATTATAGATGAACAAACCCTCTCAGTAACATTCCCTTAGGTACTACGAATGGAGTTCTGAAACCTTTTCCTTAGTTTAAGGTAAACAAAAAATCTATTCTTAGACATCACCCCAGGCTCTTTTGCTTGTTATATTTTAAGAGCACAATGCTCGTTTGGTACTAAACTATGTTATACTACTAGGTCTAACCTCAAGCCATGCACTATTAAGAATGAAGTTATGTCTAGAAGCCAAACTACGGATTTAGCGCCTTTTGATATCAATGTGTCGTATTTCAAACGTTATTTAGATCCAATACATCTAACTTTCGAGGAGTCTAGGGTGATAATTTTTAGGAGAGAAAATAAAAGACTAAATGAAATCAAAAGATAATAAAATTGCAAAACATAAATAAAATCAAGAAATGGGCACAATGGTAAAGTAATACAAAGAAGAAAAAAAAAAAATCCTCTTTATTTATGTACAAGGAGAAGTTGCTTCAATAGATAGATGATGTGATGCTTTAGGATTTCCATTGATGGGAGGAGGTCTTCATCCCCTTTGAGGTTTTGCAAGTGGTAGTTTTCTAGGGAAATATTTTCTTTATTTTCTTGGATCACAAAAGGACCCAACCACAATTGTTGAAACTTTGAGTGTTTACCTGTATCTTCATGTTGATTGTCCCATTTGAGAACTAGGTCACAAACTTGAAAGTATTTCTCTCGAACATATTTTTTTATCAAACCAACATTTAGTATTCTGTTGGTGAGATTCAAATTTGGTTGTAGCTTTGGTGTGGTTCTCTTCTATATTCAGCAAGGTGTCATGCATCTTTGGATGACATCTTTGGATGAGTTTTGCATAAGATGAAGGGAATGGAGGTATATATTTGAAGGAAGAATAACTTCTTTTCCATAGACAAGAAAGTAAGGAGATGTCCCTATTGAGGCTTTGGGAGTGACACAATCATCCTAGAGGGCATTGGGTAGTGAATTATGCCAATTTCTCTACTAGATGACTACAATTTTTTAAGAATGCAGATCAATTTCCTATTTGTAGATTCAACGAGGCCATTTCCATAAGGTTAATAGTTGGCTACTTATTTTAAATTGATCCCTTTGTCCAAGTCAAACTCAACCATTTTCAATGATGGAAAATATGTTACAATATCAAATACAAGAGAGTTAGGCACTCCAAACTTGGTTATGATGTTTTTTTCAAGAAAAATTATTACCACTTCATCATTTACTTTGCTCAACGATACTGCTTTAGTCTAGCATGTAAAATAATCAGTGGTAGTTAGAATATACCTATGCCATTTGGATGAGCGAGGATTGATCTCACCAATTATATCTATTCCCCATTGTTTGAAGGGCTCTTCAACAACAACATATTGAACAAGGATAACTACCTTGTGCTTTCTCCTGGTGAACTTTTTGCAAACTTCAAAACTATGAGAGTAGCTGTAACATATTTGACTAATGTTCTCCAAGAGTACCCAAATCTTAATATCTTGTGAGAAATGGTGTCTCCCAAAAAAGGCCTCCATCTAGTCCATCATGCATGTCTTTGATAACTTTGTCAACATCTTTATTTTTAAGACACCGAAGTAAAACTCCATCATAATTTTTTTTGAACAAGATACCATGAACCAACTGATACTTTGCAGATTTCAACCTTATTTCTCTCTTTTGTTTGGAATTGTGATGGTAAGGATATATTCCATGGTGAAGGTAGTACTTGAGATCATGGTAACATAAATCCTCAACTGATGGAACATAAGGAACTTGTTGTGTATAGAAAGTTGGTTCCTCTTTCCATCCATCTTCCTCTTGATCTTAAACATTCTGAATCCAGTTGCTAACTTACACAAGACTTGACCTTTAACAATATATATTTTTTTGAATTCAAGGTCATACTTTTGCAAAACAATCATCCAATTGCCTCTTCTCTTACCCAGTTCCCTCTGTACAAAGAGATATCTAACCTCTAGGTGAGGGAAAATCACCTTGGTATGGTTATTCAATACGTAAGGCCTGAACTATTTAATGGATTTGTAGATAGAAAAATATTTCTTATCTACTAATGGATAATTTTTCTGATAACCTTGTAGTCCAGTGCTCATGAATGTGATGGGGCAATCATTCCGTTGTTGGTATTTCTAAGTGAGAACTACTGCAAGAGAATGGTTAGACGGAAGAGTGTACAACAAGAAGTCCTTAGTAATTCTTGGACTTTGTAAATAAGGTGTAGTTTCTATGGAATCCTTGATATTCTCGAAGGCATCATTTTCATAAAATGTCAAATTGAATTGCATGTTTTTCATGACCATTCGTTGAATATATTTAACAATTTCAGAAAAATGTGGAACAAATCTTCTTACGAAATTGATTTTTCCAAAAAAGGACTACATAGATATTTTTCTATGTGGTGGTGGTATTTTCATAATAGCTTTATTCAATCGAAATCCGATCCTTTTAAATAAAATTCCGCAACAATTTTCCTTCTAAAATAGTAAATATGCTCTTCTTGGGGTTTAAAGAAACATCATATTTTCTGCATCCTTCAAATATTTGCTTCAGATGTTTTGGGTGACCAACTCTTTGTTTTGAACAGATTGTGATGTCTTCAAGATAGATTACCATGCTATGATTATACCTTTGAAATATATGTCCATTTCCCTTTCAAAGGTAGCACCAATGTTTATTAGATTGAAGGGCATCCTGNTGTTTTGGGTGACCAACTCTTTGTTTTGAACAGATTGTGATGTCTTCAAGATAGATTACCATGCTATGATTATACCTTTGAAATATATGTCCATTTCCCTTTCAAAGGTAGCACCAATGTTTATTAGATTGAAGGGCATCCTGCGATATGCATATGTTCGCCACTTCATCCTGAAAGTGGTCTTTAATCGATCTGGTTTCACTACGAGAACTTGATTGTAACTAGAAAACCCATCTAAAAGAGAAAAAATTTCACAACTAGAGACAAGTTGCAATATGTTCCATAGGGGGATCTAGATAGTTGTCCTTATCAGAGGCTCGATTCAGATTTCAGAAATCTATGCAAATTTTGATCTCCCCCGATTTCTTCCTGACATGTACCATATTAGACATCTAGGTTGAGTGGTGAACCTTAAATATGATCTAGACATCTAATGATTTGTTTAATTCTTTATGAATAAGTGGTTCAAGCATTGGATGTATTTTTCTTAGCTTCTGTTCAAATGGATTGACACCTTCTTTGATAGGAATCATGTGTTGAATGATAGAGGTGTCATAGGTCTTCAAATATTCATACTTCCAGGAAAATACATCATGATATATTTCGAAAAACATGTGAACAAATTGATGTACTTGGGATGTTCAGGGATCCCTAGATTCACCAAAATGTGCATCATAGTAGTGGTATTGGTCTTGGGGTTCATGAGCCTTTTGAACTTACTCTGTAAATAAAACAACTTTTCAAGTGACAACACATTTTTCAGGATGCAATTATCTTTTGTCTTACTTGATTTGTCATGGTAGTCTTGAAGATCTTATTCATGTGCTTCGTCATCTATCAATAAGTTCTAGAACACATCATAGCTAGTAAGGAAATTTATAATCTCAGTATCATTATTAAATACCCTCCAGTTTGTGACGTTACCTGTTATAGAAGACTTGAAAATTACTTCAACAAAAAAAAATAATGGGTGTGAACCTAGATGTTGCATTTGCCAAAATGTCTACATCGATGTTTTTCCAATGAGATATAGAAGTAATATTAAATGATTCAAAGGAATAGAGACAGTTACATACCTCATGTTTCTAACATTTCAAGTGAGAAAAGAGGTAGTGAATAATGTTCCTTATCTGTCAGACAACTATTTACAAATCACCAAACACTCAAAGGAATTTTACCTTAAGGTCAATGTCTTTCTTGAGGCCTTGGACCAAGGCTTCATATTCGGTGGTATTGTTGGTGCATTCGAATTATAAACAATAGGGTATGTGATTTTTATGTTGTTTTGGATCAATAAGGATACATCCTTCCCTGAATCCTTATTTATATCTGGAGCCATCAAAGAACATTGAGCACATGTTAGTATGTAAACAATTGTTAGTTTTGTTATCACCATAACAATTTAAATTTGATGGAATCCAAGTCTCAAAATTTGGCGAGGAGCTACATCGGTGTGGAGGTGCGATAGTTTGGAGGACTAGGTCACATATAGTGGAGAAAGGGATAAACATAGTAGAGACACGAAAGTGATGGGGCCCAGTGGGCCATAAATCTTGAGTAGCCCAGATCGATGGTCAGGAGACATATTAGGCAAGGAAATAATGTGAAGGTTAAGCACTAGAGAGCGGGCTAGGGAAAATACCGCGGTTTTAGCCCGTAGACACGTGGCACCACCAGAGGCATATCAAGGAGAAAAGAGGTCTACCCGAAACAGTTTTGCCTCGCCCCCCAATATCGAAAAGCACATATAAAAGGAGGGCTTCGGTCATTATTTTATGATATTTCAAATTTTTTTAACGTTTGAAAATTGGCGCAAATGCTCCCTCGAACTGAAGCTCAAGAGTGAACCAGACTCACGCATTCTTTGATAATTCATAGGTATTTTTCATCATGGCCATGAATCCTATCATTTTATTCGTAACAGAGCAAGATCCCGCCCCTAAAGAAGAAGCCCTAATTGACAGGAACTCCAATATTTTTGAAACAAAAGTAACCGTCTCATCGATTTCCATATCTAGATCCAATTTGTTAGACAATGTTCAGAAACAGATACCCTTCCTTGAAGCAGCCCAAGCATCCATAGCCCCTTACACTGTCGAATTTGTGTTGCCTTTCCCAGAGTTCATAAGCTGGTGTGCAGAATAGTATTTGCAGGCATAAAAGGTCATTTTGAATAAGTTAGGGTCAGAGGTCTTGTGCAGAATCGATAGCCCGCCAATTCGACATGCTCTCAGTACACCAAAGTCTTACCCCGCAGTGTCAGAGCCCTTCGAGGAAGAGAAAATAATAACAGTTTATAGAGAGTGCCCCTCCCCCCCGAGGTCAAAACCCTATTTTTACAAACCATTGTTAAGCCCGAACATCATTCTGAGAATCTGTCATTGCCTATGGATGTAAGTGTCATGATTATGGAGGTCCAGTGGGCCTGTTCCATACTTAGTTAGATTTTAGGATTAAATAATGAAAAATTTGTAGTAGAGGTCATGTTGGGTTTTCTATTGACCTTTTTTCAGTGAGAGTCCAGTCAGTCAGTTCGTATCATCTTTGAATATTTCATCGTCGATAATGTGCACAAACAATTGGTAAATTTCCAATCACTGAGACACTTCAGGTATTACACGCATTTGTTGAGAATGTTCCTGGAAACAAGTAAGAAATAATTCCCTGAAGCTGCATTCATCTCAACTAAATGCAAAAGGATCACAATGATTATTTTTATAAATAAGATCATGTCCAGGGTGTATAGCCAAATCTTCAGCACGGGCCTGCCAAGGGTTTTGGAAGAAATGAAAATCTCTTTACAACCTAACCCATAGAACATGGTAGGAGATTGGATGTTGTTCATGAATTCTACTGTAATTTGGGTATATGGTTATCAAGAGGGACCTTACCTTTTACCTGTCTTATTGACTCCCAGATTCTTTGTCCTAGAGTTCATCAGACAAAGGATCATTTCAGAAACATAGAATTTTCTGAAAATGCACCAGACATCTAACTTAAAGTTTCCTTTCATAATAGGACCCTTTGTGGTAAATACTAGGTCATGTTTGCCTCAGATCCAGGCCAAGATCAGTGAATTTGGGTTTACACAGTTACACGGGAAGAAATATGATCCACACCAGGTCATATCTAAAAGAAGGATGATGAGCAGACACGATCCCTATGAGCATGAGTATGTTGAAGGATTTGATAAACTGGCAAATCTGGAAACATGTGCAAATATGGAATTCATTTTGCATCTTGATCAGACACAACAAGTAGAGTCAGCCCCACAATAGATACAGACACAAAAAACCTCTTCAAGGTTGACCATTAAAGATCCAAAGATGAGTGTTTATAACAAGAGGAGAAGTTCAGCGGCCCTGGGGCCAGTAGTCAACAAAATGTTCTCAAGAAAATGAAAATCACACCATCTTCTCAGATAGTAGACTTGAAGAAAGAAGAGCCCAAAGAGAAAATGAGCATGGATATGGTGGAGAGCAGAACCAAAAACGAAGAAGCTAATACAAAGAGCATGCCACAGGGTGAAATCATCTCAAGAGTTTTCAACAATAAGAAACATGTGTTTGGTAAGAAACCTGGAGCGGTCTACCAATCCAAAGAAGATTTGGCAAACCAATACATTTTGAAAGAAAATCTAGCCATGAGTGAAATTAGGGATTTGTTACCTGAAGTAGAGAGAATCTCCAACCACAAGTCTTCCCTATTCTCATTTAGGGATATATAAAGAAAGACATTCATAATAGCGGCGACATATGAGGTTAATTTGTCATGCTGCATTATGAAAATATTAGTGCCCTAGACAAGGTAAAGTTCCATAGAAATGCCACCGACATGCTATATTCAGATTACCTGAGTCTGATTTTGAGGGTTTTGAGACTGACAACCCATGCACTTAAATTATATGTACAATTGAAGAAGGAAACCGTTGGCTTGTAATTATTGTAGTCATTTTGCAGAAAATGAAACGCTTAAGTTTCAGCCATTGTAATCGAATTGTATAAGTACTAGAAATTCTGAATTAATTAATGTTGGCAGAAGTGCAATGACACCTTCTTAGTTGTTTTGAAATACATTGTAATTTTCTGGAGTTGAATTGAATACGTATGCAAAATATTTTGAAGTCTCTATGAAAATATTCTAATGGTGGTGATATGAGTTTTGTCTTCTCTCATCGCGTGTATTTGTGTTCTTTATTTCCATTTTCATTGTCTTATGTTTAAATTGTGTTAGCACTAGGAATCACCTTCATATTGCATGGAAGGAAAGCCCAATACGCATCAGGTTATGTGTGAATGTAAGAGTTTTTTAAGGGGTCAAATGGAAAAGACTCAAAATGATAATGTTCCAACTAGAAAACAGGGCTAGCATGCACCAACAATCAAGGTCTTGGCTAAATTCAATCAGTAATTGGGAGTGAGTATGAATAGAGGGGAGAATTCAATGAGAGGAATGTAGGGGTTGCTATAAACATCAGGCCTACAAACAACCTAAGGGAGAAATATTCTTAACATAAGATCTTCTTGAGTTCAGAACTTAAGGAAGATAAATAAACATCATGATAATATAATGATCAAACATAAACCATAATATCACCACAACCATCCAAGTGAATCATTCAAAGCATGAACATTTAGCATCAGAAGAAAATAAGTTGAAAGAGAAGTTGATTTCTATTAACCAAGATGTCTTAAATCAAGTACATAGCCAGTTCACAGTCACTTCATCAAAATATTACAGTATAAGGGAGCCTTTCTCAACCATCCAAACCTACTAAAGAATTTAATCTATTTATTTATAACAAAAGGGAGACAACAGTTGGAGGTACGAGCTAGCCTCCTTCCCATGAAAATATCTAAGAATTTATTTCATCTAATAACTTGACTAACAACCTATGCTATAAAAGAGGAAAGTGTTGGTGACTAATCCAACCAATCTACAAACTAACTTGATCCTTGTTTGCTGCACAACTCCTTGTTTTCCATGTGTCCTTTAGGAGCATGTGGCTGTCATCATGCTGCCAGCTATTATTTCTGCAGTTCTCTCCATCATCAACTATCCAAAAAGTTGTTAGCTTGACCCTCCTAGATCCCTGGTGTCTGTTGGTAGCCTCTTTGGGTAACACTCTGAGTAGTGCACTTTGTAGTGCCTTTACCAAATTTCATAATATTCAGTAGCGCACTTCAAAACTAGACTATTAGAAAAGGTAGCCCCAAACCTTTCTACCCCTTGTGAAAACATCGGTCTCTGCGATATTTTAGGTAGAGAATTTAGGTAGCGCCACTCTGGTGCGTCTCTGTGCAAATTCCATCTCTGCCAGAAATTCGGTAGTGATTTTAGGTAGTTGTGCGTCTCTGTGCAAATTTTAGGTAGTTCCATAAAAAAACGCAGCACCTCCAGCTTGGACATGTGCAGAACAAGTAGAAACTTTGGGTAATATTAGCACCATTATATTTAGGTGATTTGGCAACACTGTAGGTAGCACACCAATGGAACACCAAAATTAGACTATTTCATAGCACCATAGCGCTACGGAATGTCTGCATTCTTACTGCTGAAGGAGTTAGTTCTTCACAAAAATCCTAAAACACTGAAAAATAAGCACTTAGAAGCATGTATAGGTGGCAGAAGAAATGTTTCAACAAAATTTTATCTTCACAAAAAGGAACCATCCTAAAAAATGGGGCTCACCTTTCACCAACTACTTTGTTACCCTGACACTTAACCTGACACTCTTTCTTGTAGGAGGAGGATCCTCATTTGGCACAATAGTCTTCTTCCTTTTTGCAATGACAGGCTTCTTCCTTTTTGCAATGACATGCTTCTTCCTTTTTGCAATGACAAGCTTCTTCAGTGGAGTTATGCTCTCCTTGACTATTGGTGTCTCATTTTCAATAGCAGCTTCAACCAATACCTACAAGTTTCTTTGAGCCACTTCATCTTGAAAATGTTGCAACTCTGCTTTGAGTTTCCTATTTTGAGACCGGAAGCCTTTGTTCTGCCTATAAATGTTTTTGAGATGCCTATGGAGAGGCTGGACCTTTCTTTCTACAAACATGGCTAGTTCAAGGGTGTGACTGTAGCCATCCATGAGCTCTTTCATCTTAACTCTATCAGAGATTGTTTTTGTTTTCAACTGAGCCACCTCCTTCCTAGCATCCCTAAGTTGCCTAGTTAATCTTTTGAATGTCGGATTGTCAGGTGGAGTAGTGACATGCACCATCTCAACATGATTTTTCATGGTCTCCTCTTCCTATTGAATAGGAATTTCCTTGTCTGTATCATCAGGTTTGTTGATACCTTTGCTTTTATCTTTCTTCTTTTGCACATGGATTTCTTCTTTTCTTTCCATAGGCTTTTCAATGCCTTTACCCTTCTTATTTTGTATAGGGTTTTTTGGTAGGGATTGTTCTTCAAAAACCTCTTTAGGAAATGATGATCTTGTGAAAGGTTTCCTGCCCTTGGTATTGGTTGTTGAAGGAGAAGAGGAGAAGTGTATCTTCTTCCCTTTCTTTGCTACAGTTTTAGTAGTATAAGGAACTTCTTCTAACTCTGGTGGAGGAGGAGGTGAAAAATCCCTCTGTGGGGAATGAAAAGATTCCTCAATTCCTGTGACCTGCTTGATGACCTCTGAAACTTGAACAAGAACTCTACCCTTTCTCTTCTTGCTAGTACCTACTTTAGCAACACTGGTGGATAATAAAGGGCTTACATTCTGTGATTGAGGAGTGGCTGCTACATCCAACTTGAAGTGGGAGGCAACAATAAAATGTTCCCATGAGATATATTTCGTACCCAATTCTTCAGAGACTAGAATTATAATAAATCCAGAGTGGAAGATGCTAGTGTCCACATCCTTATATTTGGATTGAATCATGTCTGACATCTTACCTATGCTCCTTAACAAATAGTAGGGAATATTCATTTCAATTTTACCAGTAAAATGAAGCAGAAGCCTTATATGGTATTGGTACAATGTGTTAAACCTCCCTTCACATGTAAAGTATCTCTGGATGATTTTCAATATCCTATCAAACTGCTCAATTAGTTGATTCCTTGGCACACCTTTAGAAAAATCATTGGCTTGATGATCAGGATTAAGGAAATCTTTTGCATAGGCTGCATTCAAAGCCATGGCTTTAAACCATTTCTCACCTGTGATAGGGATTCCTGTTGCATCTGTAATAGAGTCCTCAGTCACCTCAAATTCTAAATACTCCTACCATAAAAATGTAAGGAAAATTGCCTTGTCACCTCAGGATGGCCTGTTTTCATATTCTGGCAAAAAGAGAGGCATCCCACTCTTTGAAAAACTTCTCTTGCCATGGGCTCTGTCTAAAAAAGATGCATATCCACAGGTTTAGTTCTAACTACCTTTCCCCCCTTGTGTGACTTCTTCATCTGAGGAGTCTCCATAAATTAGGATGAGATATTCTTATAGCTATGGTGTAGTAATGACCAGTAGGACCTAAAGTCGAGATTTAAATGGCCAAAGCTACACTTTCACAAGAACTTCCCCTTAAACCAGATTGATTGCTAGTGAGCTAAGACTTGGCTGTGGAAATCCCTCCTTTAGATTTATGTAGGTATTGAACACTTAGACAATGCGAAGGTACTCTATAATTGGCCCTTTGAAGCTGAGTAGAAAACACTTGATTCAAATGTTAAAGGAAGCAGGGGAGACACAATGTGGTTAAGAAGCACCTTAGGTAGCGCAATGCTTATGCAGAGGATAGAACTGTTTAGAGGCTGTGCTATTAGTAGCTATGGGATGCGGGTGTGTCAGACTTTGACATACAGGTTCATAGGTTTGAAAAGGGATGAGACAAGGATAAGATGATGTGAAGAAAGGTATCCCTCAAATATACAAGCCTAATAATCCAAAACTATGAGTGCTAACCTCTTTGAAAATGTATGTGCAGAGGAGGAAACATGAGACACCTATGGAATAAACACTTGCTTGAAGCCTCATCAAGATTTCAGGACAAAGTCATGAACATCACGGCCTTCGAATATACCTCAACATCGGATATGGAAGCAGTGTTTTCGCCTGGTTAGAACTGTGAGTTTGTGCAGCGCAACAATCTTGAGTTTTTCAAAATCACAAACGTTATTAAGGCTCTTAAATATGAGATCTTGAAGGTATCTTTTTAACAAACTCTTGGTGCTGAAAAAAAGGAAAATGACAACAGTCGTTGCAATCATAACTTGATGTGTAAAACGATGAATGTGAAAGGCGCTACGGAAATGCCTGATGAGTGGACAACACTCCATTTCAAAAAATGATTGGACAAGTAGGGAAGTACAACAAGGCATATCTACGAGGGAATGAATGAGGAAAATGGTCTGTAAAATCAATCTAGTCATGGGAAAGATCAATCCTAGTGACAAATCATGAAGGGGACCAAAATGTTAAGTCATGAACAAAAATGGGTCTAAGTCCAAAAAATAAAATGAGGATTAAAACATAAGTTATGACTCAACATTTTATTTATCAAAAGGGGTCTTAACAAGAACAACTTTAAAAGAGGTGAATTTAAAAAAAAAAATTAAAATCTAAGTCTTAGGAAAAGATGGAAAGAAACTAAAAAACCCAAGGCAACTTAGTTTGATAAAATTGGCTCCATAGGGGATGGCATGCCCCCTGCAGGCTGCCAAGAATGAGTACATTTAGTGACTTATCCTAGGGCTATGGGGTAAGTTATTGAAACAAAAATAAAAGAGAAATGATATTTACAATGGCATGAAAATCCACTCAAGGCTCAAGAAAAGTACTTTTTCCGAAAATGCCCATTGACAAGGCCACCAAAAACTTCTTCATTCTCCATATTTTGCAACTTGAAAGTCTTATTAGAGGACACCTCATAGATTTTGAAGGGACTGATCCATAAAGATTCAAATTTACCGTGCTTGCCTTTATCTTTCTTCGGTGCATCCCACTTGAGCACCAGATCACCCAGTTGAAAATCCTCTTTGTTCACTTTTTTGTCAGAAGCCTGCTTGATCTTTAGTTGATGATCATGTTATTTATCTACAAGTTGCTCCCGAGTCTGTTGTACTTCAACTAGTTGTTGAATCCTTCTGATCATATGATCAGGCTCCCCTTGGTAATCTTGGAAGAATTTTTCCATAGGTAAGGCAAGCTGAGAAGGAAAAATGGCCTCAACTCCATACACCAGCTGGAAAGGGGAAAGTCCCAAGGACCTCTTTGTCATCATTCTGTCAACCCACAAAGAAAATTTGAGTTTTGAGTCCCATGACTTTTTGTTCTCCTCTAACATATTTTTAATGATCTTTATAAGGATTTTGTTTGAGGATTCTGCAAGTCTATTCCATTGAGGGTAGTAAGGGGTAGAGTGAACCAATTTGATTCCAAAATGTTCATAGAACTGAATCAATGGTTCAGCCTTGAAAGATGCAACATTATCAGTGATGATTCTGTTTGGACACCCAAACCTTGCCATAATGTCCTCAAGGAAGCCAATGATCACTTTGTGGGAATCATTCCTTATAGGAATAACTTCAATCCACTTAGTAAAGTAATTTTTAGCAGTCAAGATCCATCTATGTTGACCACTGGAGGAAGGATGAATTTCCCAGATAAAATCTAGGCCCCATTGCTGAAAAGGTCCTGAAGCTTCCACAAGATTTAATGGAAAAGAATTAAGTTGTTGCTTTCCAGAGAACTTCTGACATTTAGCACATGCTCTGATATTAGCACAAACATCGGTGAAAAACTAGGATGGAAGTACCCATCCATGAGGATCTTGTATGTCGTGGTTCTTCAATAATGATGCCCCCCACACAAACTGTCATGAAAATCAGACATAATCTTTTGGGCTTCTTGTAGGTCTGGCACCTCAAGAGCACTCCTAATGGGTCTTTTCAATACAAAAATTGATCAACAAGGCAATATTTTATTTATTTGAGTTTTAAGGCTCTCACCTTGTTCTTTTCCATGCCATCTGGAGGCTCTAAATTCTGCAGGAAAAATATAATGTCCTTGTACCAGCTACAATCTGCCAATGTAAAGATGATTTGAGAACATTTATCAGTTGATTTAACCTGCTGATTTTATGAACATGAGTGGATGAAATTCACCCCCAATGCTGAGAAATTCGATTCATCCAACAACTTGGCTAAACCCCGTCCTTTAACCAATTTGGTAGTCTTAGTTTCCAAATCAAATTCAATGATTTTGGCAATCCACTTACTCCTTTTTCCATCTATATCGGGCTGAATACAAATTTCTTTTACTGCAACTGATGGGACATAGGCAATGAATATTGAATGCAATACATAAAATCTGAAGGAATTGAGATCTTTAACCAATGCATAGGATTTCTTATCCATGATTTCATATTTCAATTCAACATCTCTCAATGCCCTACTAAAAAAGGCAATGGACTGCTCTAAGCCTTCAACATTCTTCTGCAATAAAACTGTTGCTACTATATCAAAAGAAGCAAAAGATAAAATAATAAAGTCCTTGGAGTAGTCTGGGATGATAAGGACCGGGGATTCATTCAAGGATTTATTTATCTGATCAAAATAATTATGGGACTCAGAAGTCCATTTGATTTCACTCTCTTCCCTTAACATGGCTGTGATATACTTAACCAACTCAACAAAATTTAACACAAATCTTCTCAAAAAATTATTTTTTCCCAGAAAAGATTGAACCTCTTTTTTGGTTCTAGGAAGTGACAATGATTTTATAGCTTCATGTTGGACACACCTACCACACTTAGAGGGGGGGGGTGAATGAGTGTGGGGCTCTTTTTCCCAAAACTTCCCTCTTGCACAAAAACTTATCAATTAGCATTCAACATTTATTCATTACCCATTGTTGTCATTTATAACCAGTTAGATGTGAGCGCATATCAACAACATATATCAGCAATATATCATCAACAAGTCATCACCACAATGAACACAAAGAACACAATATGTATGTACAATTTTCTTTTTATTACGGACTACAATCCTTGGGGTTTATCAGAAACAACTGAATAGAGTACAACTCTACAAGAGAACCAACTCTATATGCAAGACTCATCTTGCATTCTCAGCACCAACTGAGATGATGAAACAATCCTCAATAGATATCAATATGTACCATAAACAAGAGCATCAACCATGCACCAACCTGTGCCAAACAACCTATAATCAACCTGTACCATAAACAAGTGCATCCAACCATGTACCAAGT
>SNQJ01S0060773.1:66452-108566 GCA_010110895.2 Picea sitchensis | reverse complement strand
TACATCAATCATCAATCAATCAATCCTTTGACATCAATCAATCACTTGACATCAATTAATGACATCAATCAATCAAACCATTGGCATCAATGACAACATGATCCAACACTTCAACCCTGCTGGAATCAATCCTTACCCCTTCAACTGACACAATATGCCCTAGTAATTTTCCTTCTTTTATGGCAAACAATGATTTTTTCATATTCAAAGAGAGACCAATTTTTTTTCATTTCAAGAAAACCTTTCTTAAATGATCACAGTGTTATTTATCAAATTGAGATAAAATTATTATGTCATCTAAATAGATAAGAACAAACTTGTCCTTCTCTCAAATAAAATCTATGTCAATATCTCGTTGAAAAGTCGCCCCTGCATTCATTAAACCAAGGGGTATCTTGGCGTACATAAATGTACCCCAAGGAGTGGTAAAGGTCGTCTTCTCTCTATCTTCTGGCAAAACAAAGAACTGATTGTACCCAGAAAAACCATCAACCATGGACATATTGGCTACTCCTGTCACCCTCTGTAATATGTGCTCCATCTTGGGCAAAGGGTAATGATCCTTTTTAGAGTTTCTATTCAAATTTCGGAAATCAACGCAAAGTCTGATTTCTCCATTCTTTTTTCTTACTGGGACCAAATTAGCCACCCATTCAAAATACCTCAAAGGAATGATAATTTTTGCATCTAAAATATTTTTTACCTCTTTCTCCATGACAAGAAGTAACATAGGATTGATTTTCCTCAACTTTTGCCTGAAGGGTTTGGTGTATTCTTTTAATGGAATCTTGTGTTCTATAATGCTTGTGTCATAAGTTCTGAGATATTCATAAGTCCAAGCGAATACATCAACCTATTCCTTTAACAACTTAGTATATTCCGACCTCTTCTCTTCTGATAGGCTGCTTGACAACTTGACATATTTTGGATTCTATTCAGTTCCCAAATTGCACTCAACTATATCAACATCATTAGTGGATACTTTCCCTTTCACTGCCACATTGTTCCCTTCAAATAATATTTCCAAAGGAACAATCCTTTTGGAATATGATTGCTAGGTAGCTGCACAATATGATGATTAGCAATTTTATTGAGGAAAACATTAGCATGAGGATTAATTTTTGAATCATGATCATGATCAATGTGTAATGCAGAAAACTCATCAACAGACTCGAGGAAATTTTTAAGTTGTAAATAATCTTCGAACACCTTCGAAGGCCTGTACTTGACTTCTACATCATACTTGATTTTAGGTGGTATGGGAATTCTGATGTTTCTTGTTGATACAACCAAAGAATAAGCCATGGTATTCTCTTCTCTAGGAATAAATGAAATGTTAAAAGCTGAGAAAAAACTGTCGACCAAGTCCCACACTTCATTTCTGTAAGATCTAAGCCTAGGATGCTTTGTTTGATAAAGATTTTTAATTTGATGGACTATTAATTCAGCATCCCAAAATACTGATAACTCTTCTATCCCCATGTATTTAGTAGCCCTCACTCCCAAGACTAGAGCTTCATACTCTGCCACATTATCAGTAGTTTCAAATTCTAGTTTGTATGACAAAGATATAGTCTCTTGAGCTGGTGAGACAAATACCACTACAACACCAACACCTTCCTTAGAAGAGGCTCCATCAAAGAACATATTCCAAACATATATGATTAAAGGAGACTCCTCACAAAAGGTAACGGATTTTTTTATGATTTCAAGAGGAGTTTCAGGAGCATCAGTGAACTGCAAAATGCTACATCACAAATCTGTATCAAAAGAAAAAACAAGATGATTTGTGGGGTTTGCTTCATCACTAATGATGTAATCCAATTGAGCTTCCCTGTAAAGTCTTCTATGCTCTCCCCAAAAAATGGGAATAGTATCATATGAGAGATCCATCTGCAAGGTTCCCCCAAGTCTTTTTATCCAAGACCTTGACAAGAGCATTCCAAACTTGGGGGGAACATCAACCACCATGATATTCCTGACTATACTTTTCATGGGTAGCTGAAATAAAGTCACAACCAGATCCTTAATGACTCCAAAACATTTCACTTTCCTGGAGTCAAAATAATATAAGTCATGGTAAGTCTTTGTGATTTCTAATCCAAGTTCATCCATAACGGATTTTGGCATGAGATTGCGGGATGCCCCTGAATCCATCAAACAATTATGCAACACTTTATCATGAGTTTTCAGTGACGTATATAAAGGAGGGGATGAATCATCTCTATGTTCTATCAATGGACCCAAGATCACTACTAATTTTTCATCTTGTAGATTTATTGAATCAGTGGCACTTGGAGAGGCTTCGATCTGTAACATTTTGGAGAGATGTTTTTTTAAATTATTCATTTTTTGTCAATTCCAAAAACATTATAAGGATATTTATTTTTTGGATCTCATTTTCAAAGATGAAAGAAGAGGTAGAATTCAGGATTTCTTTGTATTTAGGAGAAGGATTTATGATTAGAACTTGTGGACTTTGACTGCCATTTTCCTTACTGCTAAATTTCATAGCCTTGGAATAATTTTATTTTTGGGCAGGCTGATTAGGAGCATCAATTTTTTATTCATTCTTCTTGGATGTCAGATTATATCTATTAGTACTTTCTTTTGCTTTCTCTCCCCTACTTAATTCATTTATTTGAATATCCATCAAGGATTTCTCATAAGAAGATTGAGTCAAGTGTGGGGATGGGGATGTGTCACCTAAGCAATGAATCTCAGGATTAACTTCTACCTCCTCTCATTCTTCATCAACAACTAGTTGTTTTGTAAATGAGCTTGTATCCTTTGATCATCTCTCTCTCTATTTCTGGGATATCTAGGAAGTATTTGGGGAGAATTATTTGGTCTCCTGAAGTTACCTCTATTATCATTATTTTGAGTATTTCTGTAGGTCTATTTTCCTTCCAGTTTTAATTTCTCTATCTCAGTATAAAGGGATTTTACTAATTTGGTGAGCTCCTCCACTTGAGGATGAACAATACGGGAGTCAGAAGTTGAGGCTTCAGTTGTTTTTTTTCTTCTATCCCTATCAGATTTTCCTCTGAGTTTATCAGATGCCACTATGTTGGATTCTACCTCCAAGGCTACATCTTGCATACAAACTAAGGAGTCTGATCTTATTTCTCTCAGTAGCAGGCAGAACTCGGGGTCAAAGGCACTGGCATAAGTAATTTTTTCAGAGGTTTCAGTGGGTTTGATCTCATCAAGAATCTTATTATACATTTTGTTAAATATTTTAGAAAAGTAAAAGATAGACTCTCCTTCTTTCCTTTTTAGGGATCCAAATTCAGTAATGTAGTACAAAAATTACTTTTTGTCCCCCCAGTTCCTCAAGAAGGCTTCATCTAATTCTTCAATGCCAGTAATGGATCTAGGGGCCAGACCTCTAAACCACTTCCTAGCCTCACCAAAAAGGCTTTCGACGAAAACCCTCATCCACACATCCTCATTTTCAATGTTTTGATTATCTTCAAAGTTGTAGAAAGCAACAAGATGTTCCTCAGCTGTTATATCTTCTTCTCTCGTAAACTTAGGCATGTATTTCAAATAATATCCAGGAGGGAGGGCATTCACTGGCTGAGTTAAGACAAGTGGAGCATATCTTGCAGCCACTATGGAATCCATCCTATTTGTAGGGGGGTTAAAAACTTCCATTTGATATTGAACTCTTGGTGAACAAGGAGAAGAAGGAGACTTAACTGTGTGCAGATTAGGAGAAGAAGGAAATGATGAAGGGGGGATTTTAGTTTTCACAACAGAAGGATGAGCCTTGAAAGAGGATAGTAAATTCTGTAAAAGAGATGAAGTTTCAACTTCTTTGGCGGTAGAAATTTTAATAGGAGGTGGGGTAACAAAGCCTAAGGTACAAAAATATTCAAAACTATTAAGACTGAAACACCTTTCAATATCAGGGGAAGATAAAATGACAATGCTTTCTTTCTTCAAATCAATTTCGAAGGAAGAGTATTAGACATGAAACTCTTCAAAATCAAGTTTCTTAGATACTTCAGCAGAAAGTAAAGAAAGATTACTTGATATAACAACGGGAGTATCAAGAGTGGAATCATGCAAGTGACCAGAAGCACTTGTAGCAGCAACAGAAAAACGTTTTTGAGAAGCTTTTCCCCTCTTGATTATTTTCTCTCGGTCGGCCTCAGATGGAACCAAAGGTAGATGTGGATTTGATATCGTATGTATGCCTTTAGGTTCCAGACCTAAAACAACGGAGTCGCCAGGTGAAAACTGCAATATTCAAGATACTAAGTTCTAATGCACCTATAGAACTAGTAAACTGTGTCATTTGATCCCAGGGAAAAGTCTTCAAATCATTCTCCGAAAGCGATGCCAAGAATGTTAGCACTAGGAATCACCTTCATATTGCATGGAAGGAAAGCCAAAACCCATCAGGTTATGTGTGACTGTAAGAGTGTTTTAAGGGGTCAAATGTAAAAGACTCAAAATGATAATGTTCCAACTCAGAAAATAATGATAGCATGCACCAGAAATCAAGGTCTTGGCTAACTTCAATCAATAATTGGGAGTGAGTATGAATAGAGGGAAGACTTCAATGAGAGGAATGTAGGGGCTTCTATAAATATCATGCCTACAAACATCATAAGGGTGAAAGATTATTAACAAAAGATATTCTTGAGTTCAGAACTTAACGAAGCTAAATAAACATCATGATAATATAATGATCAAACATACACCATAATATCGCCACAACCATTCAGGTGAATCATTCAAAGCATGAAAATTTAGCATTAGAAGCAAAGAATATGAAAGAGAAGTTGATTTCTATTAACCAAGATGTCTTAAATAAAGTACATAGCCAGTTCACAGTCACTTCATCAAAATATTACAGTATAAGGGAGCCTTTCTCAACCATATGAACCTATGAAAGAATTTCATCTATCTATTTATAACAAAAGGGAGGCAACAACTGGAGGTATGAGCTGGCCTCCTTCCCATGAAAATCTCTAAGAATTTATTTCATCTAACAACTTGATTAACAACCTATGCTATAAAAGAGGAAAGTGTTGGTGACTAGTCCAACCAATCTTCAAACTAATTTGATCCCTGTTTTTTGCGCAACTCCTTGTTTTCCATATGTCCTTCAGGAGCATGTGGCTATCATCATGTTGCTAGCTACTGTTTCTGCAGTTCTCTCCATCATAAACTATCCAAAAAGTTGTTATCTTGACCCTCCTGGATCCCTGGTGTCTGTTGGTCGCCTCTTTGGGTAGCACTATGAGTAGCACACTTTGTAGTGCCTTTACCAAATTTCGTAAGATTATGTAGCACACTTCCAAACTAGACTAGTAGAAAAGGTAGCACCAAACCTTCCTACCCCCTATGAAAACTTCGGTCTTTGCGAGATTTTAGGTAGCGCCACTCTGGTGCGTCTTTGTGCAAATTCCATCTCTGCCAGAAATTCGGTAGTGATTTTAGGTAGTGCCCATTGTGCATCTTTGTGCAAATTTTAGGTAGCGCCATCAAAAAATGCAACACCTCCAGCTTGGACATGTGCAGAGCAGGTAGAAAATTTGAACAATTATTAGCACCATTATATTTAGGTGATTTGGCAGCATTGTAGGTATCACACCAGTGGAACACCAAAAGTAGACTATTTCGTAGCACCATAGTGCTGTAGAATGTCTACATTCTTACTGTTGAAGGAGTTAGTTCTTCACAAAAATCCCAAAACTATGAACAATAAGCACTTAGAATCTTGTATAGGTAGTAGAGAAAATGTTTCAAGTAAGTTTTATCTTCACAAAAAGGAACCATCCTAAAAAATGGGGCTCACCTTTCATGAGCTACTTTGTTACCCTAACACTTAACCTGACACTCTTTCTTGTAGGAGGAGGATCCTCATTTGGCACAACCAACTTCTTCCTTTTTTCAATTATAGGCTTCTTCAGTGGAGTTATGCTATCCTTGACTATTGGTGTCTACTTTTCAATAGTAGCTTCAACCAATACCTACAAGTTTCTTTGAGCCACTTCATCTTGAAAATGTTGCAACTCTGGTTTGAGTTTCCTGTTCTAAGACTGGAAGCCTCTGTTATGCCTATAAATGTTTTTTATCTTCCTATGGAGAGGCTGAGCCTTTCTTGCTACGAAACTTTCCAGGTCAAGGGTGTGACTGTAGCCATCCATGAGCTCTTTCATCTTAACTCTGTCAGACATGGCTTCTGTTTTCAAATGAGCCACCTCCTTCCTAGCATCCCTAAGTTGCATGATTAATATTTTGAATGCCTGACTTTTAGGTGGAGTAGTGACATGCACCATATCAACATGATTTTTCATGGTCTCCTCTTCCTATTGCATAGGAATTGCCTTGTCTGTCTCATCAGGCTTCTTGATACCTTTTCCTTTATCTTTCTTCTTTTGCACAGGGGTTTGTTCTTTTCTTTCCACATGATTTTAAATTCCTTTACCCTTATTCTTTTGTACATGGTTTTCTGGTAGGGATTGTTATTCAAAAACCTCTTTAGGAACTGATGTTCTTGTGAGTGGTTTGCTGCCCTTGGTATTGTCTACTGGAGGAGAAGAGGAGAAGTGTAGCTTCTTCCCTTTCTTTGCTGCAGTTTTAGTAATAGAAGGAACTTCTTCTAACTTTGGTGGAGGAGGAGGTGAAAAATCTCAATGTGGGGAATGACAAGCTTCCTCCTCAGTTCCTGTGACCTGCTTGATGACCTTTGAAACTTGAACATGAACCCTTCCCTTTCTCTTCTTGATAGTACTTGCTTTAGCAGCACTGGTGGATGATAAAGGGATTGCATTCTGTGATTGAGGAGTGGTTGCTATATCCAACTTGAAGTGGGAAGAAACAATAAAATGTTCCCAGAGATATTTTTCGTACCCAATTATTCAAAGAATATCATTCTAATCAATCCAGAGTGGAAGATGCTAGTGTCCACATCCTTGTATTTGGATTGAATCCTATCTGACATATTACCTATGCTCCTTAACAAATAGTAGGGAATATTCATTTCAATTTACCAGTAAAATGCAGCAGAAGGCTTACATGGTACGGGTACAATGTGTTAAACCTCCCTTAACATGTAAAGTATCTCTGGATGATTTTCAATATCCTGTCAAACTGCTCAATCAGCTGATTCCTTGCCACACCTTTAGACAAATCACTGGCTTGATTTTTAGGCTTAAGGAAATATTTGGCATAGGTTGCATTCAAAGCCATGGATTTAAACCATTTCTCACTTGTGATAGGGATTCCTGTTGCAGCTAAAATAGAGGCCTCAATCACCCCAAAATCTAAATCCCCTACCTTGGTTCTCCTACCATCAAAATGTAAGATAAAATGCCTTGTCACCTCAGGATGGCCTCTTTTCATATTCTGGCAGAAAAACAAGAATCCCACTCCTTGAAAAACTTCTCTTGCCATGGGATCTATCTAAAAAAGACGCATAGCCATAGGTTCAATTCTAACTACCCTGGTCCCCTTGTGTGAATTATTCATCTGAGGAGTATTCATAGATTAGGATGAGAGCTTCTTATAGCTATGGGGTAGTAATGACTAGGAGGACCTAAATTTGAGATTTAAATGGCCAAAGCTATACTTTTACAAGAACTTCCCCTTAAACCAGATTGATTTCTAGTAAGCTAAGACTTGGCTGTGGAAATACCTCCTTTAGATTTATGAAGGTACTGAACACTTAGAAAATGAGAAGATACTCTATAATTGGCCCTTTGAATCTGGGTAGAAAACACTTGATTCAAATTTCAAAGGAAGCTTCAAGCAAGGGAGACACAGTGTTGTTAAGCAATGCC
The DNA here is from genome assembly GCA_010110895.2 of Picea sitchensis. NCBI lineage: Eukaryota > Viridiplantae > Streptophyta > Pinopsida > Pinales > Pinaceae > Picea > Picea sitchensis. Next base: position 100,764 of record SNQJ01S0060773.1, on the reverse strand, counting down.
TTACATAGCGCAATGCATATGCAGAGCATAGAATTGTTTAGATGTTGTGAGATTAGTAGCTATGGGATGCGGGTGTATAAGAATTTGACATACATGTTCATAGGTTTGAAAAGGGAGGAGACAAAGATAAGATGATTTGAAGAAAGGTCTCCCTCAACTATACAAGCCTGATAATCCAAAACTATAAGAGCTAACCTCTTTGAAAATTTTTGTGCAGAGGAGGAAACACGGGATACTTGTGGAATAAACACTTGTTTGAAGCCTCATCGAGATTTCAGGATGAAGTCACGAACATCACGACCTTGGAATCTACCTCAACATCAGATCTAGAAACACTGTTGTCGCCTAGTTAGAACTATGAGTTTTCACAGCGCAACAATCTTGAGGTTTTCAAAATCACAAACCGTTATCAGGGTTCGTAAATATGAGATATTGAAGGTATCTTTTTAGCCAACTCTTGGCGGTGAAAACAAGGAAAATGAAATCAATCGTTGCAATCATAATTTGAGGTGTAAAATGATGAACGGGAAAGGTGCTACGGAAACGCCTGATGAGTGGGCAATGCTCCATTTCAAAAAATGATTGGACAGGTAGTCAAGGATAGCAAGGCATGTATACGAGGGCATGAATGAGGAAAATGGTCTGTCAAATCAGTCTAGTCATGGGAAAGATCGATCCTAGTGAAAAGTCATGAAGGGGAACAAAATTTTAAGTCATGAACAAAAATGGTTCTAAGTCCAAAAAATCAAATGAGGATCAAAACATAAGTTATGACTCAACATTTTATTTATCAGAAGGGGTCCTAACAAACACAACTTTAAAAGGGGTGAAATTTTAAAAAATAAAATAAAATCTAAGGCTTAGGAAAAGATGTAAACAAACTAAAAAACCCAAGGAAACTTAGTGTGATAACAAATTGGATAGTTAAAAGCTCAGAATTTATCTTGTGATGTTCTCAGCTTAAGAAATTTAAACTGTGTGCGTTTCTTCTTAACTAATACAGAATTCATTTCAGAAATGCTCTGATGCAGTTATTTGTTTTCTCCTTCTTCCTAAACTTCCCTTAAACTCAATTTGTAGCTTAGATTCATTGTTTCATTTAGCCTTTATCCTTCACTTTCACAATTCCAACTCCGTAGCCCTAAGAGTCCCTCCCCTTGTTTGCCAACAAACTTTATAAAAACCCCCAAAATAAACTAAATCTAGCCACTGATTGCCAAAGATATATCAAGTGACATGATAGATCCCTCTCTGAGTTGAGTAGGTTAGTGCCCAGCTCTAAAGTAGGTTGAAACAATTACCTATGTCATTTGTCTATCATCCGGACAAAATTTACAGAGTGCTAAGAAGTCTCACAAAAACCTATTTATTTTAATATAGTAAAATCATCATTATGAGTGAGTGGAAGGAGTTTGGATTGTATATCTAACTGAAATAGAGATGAATGTTCTTCATAAAAACTATGATCAGTCTCTAAAAAATAATTTCCAAAAATAGTATGTGCGAAGCTAACGGGCTCATTTTTACCTTCCTTTTTTGTTACCGTATGCTTCACATGAGCCTCGTTGTTCACACGTATCTAAATTTTCTTACCATTTTATGGGAGCCATAAGTGGGACCAATCTGTAGAGAAATAACCTTGAAGATTAGCAGACCAATCCATGCTTAATAGTAAACCATAGCTTTATGGAATATCCACAAAACAAATGTCGATAACTCGATGAACCCTAGCATCATATGCAAGTCTAATCATAACATCTTTAAGTTTGCCTCTTACTTTAAATCTCACCTATCGAATTGTATGATCCTCCTGGTAGAAAATTCTAGGACAACATTTATTCTGTGGAAAAGTGAGTATGGCATGCTGTTGGAGGAAGCTCAATATTCCACTAAACAATAATGCACATTGAAATTAAAAGTTTCATATCTAAGTAGAAACAGAGGAACCCGAGACTTCAAATGTGCACCTATACTTGTTGTGTTTATGGAATATTTGATCTCGACTTTGAGTACTGCAGTCATTTTAGCAGTTTTGGAAATGTTTGTTGGATTACTGAGAGGGGGGGTGAATAAGTAATAGAGAAATTTAATCATTTTAAACCATAAAATGCAAGTGTTATATCAATGTAGCATTATCATCCAATAGTTTCAGAGTAAATAAAAAATGTGTTATCACATAAAGTTGTCAAAGTTGGTATGTGTTTGTTGTAAAAACCCAAGTCTGCATCCCTGCCCAATCTCTCTCTTTCTCGAACACCATTACTAGGATTTTTCCCCCTTATAGTTGATAAATTCAATTCCCCTTTTCGATCAATGATCTGGTTTTCCTTAGTGTCTTGCTTGACTGACCCTCGACTCAATGTTTTTCTGTTTTCTTTAAAGGATGAACACATATCGTGATTTTGGTCGAATTATTGGTCATCTTGTTTTCCATCAATTAAGCTCATAGAAGGTTGTCCAAGTCCTTTGCTTTCGCAGGTATCATCCTTAAGCACAAAACACATCATTCAAAGAAGCCCATTTCGGGCTTAAAATGAAAGTAGTGGTCGGGTCCAATTTTCAACGGTGAAGATCCCAGGAGAATTTTGGATCATCGGCTCACGTGTATTTAACAAGTCGAAGTTGCACGGTGTATAGTGCCAGACAGAAGCCCCGTAGTTAAATATGAAGCACCATGCATCCTTTCAAATCAAATGGTCATTATTTACTTAAGGAATTTGGGCTTTGGGAGTTTCAACATCTCGACTCTTAGTTTCATCTGGAGCGTTTCCCAGAGTTGCAGATCATGCTCCATGTGTCCTTCTTGATTGCACGATCATTATTTACTTCGGGAATCCAGGCTTCATGTGTTTCAGCATCTCAAATATCGGTTTCATCTGGAGCGTTTTCTCCCGAAGTTGCAGATCATGTGCCACGCGTCCTTCCTGATCGAACGATCATTATTTAATTTGGGAATTCAGACTTCAGGAGTTTCAGTATATCAACTCTCAGTTTCATCCAAAGTGTTTTCTCCCAGAGTTACAAATCAAGCGCCTCGTGTCCCCCTCAGATCAACGGTCGTCATTCACTTCAGAGCTCCATCTCTGCATGCATACCACCCCCGAGCTCTAAAGTGCCAAAGCATGTGGCAATCATCAGTTCAAATATGTGGTGCTCTCGTCAGTCATGACACCTGAAATACATTTGACGATGACACATGGCACTTAATCCAGAAACCTTTGGGAATCTCATCCACTTGTTTCAAAGTGACACATGTCACCTCTCTTTTCATGACATGTCAACATTGTCACGACATGCCACCATGTCAGATCATCCGCCGGGTAGTGTTCTTGTTCAACGCCAAAAGTAGCACCATCTCCCTGTGCGGTTAGAATGATCCTAAATTGGCAGGTGGATAAACTTTAGCGGTGGTGCTAAAATTCAGCAGGAGTGCCTAGATTGCAGGAGTTCCCAAATTGTAGATCTCAACCAGATTGATGGCCATGCTTCATTGCGGGGACATAACTTGATCGAGTGATAAAATTATTGAGTGGTCTCGCAATCAAAACCGTGGTATAGCGAAAGAGCCATGTGGAGGAAGGTGATGAATTGTGTCCTCAAAAGTGGTGTGAGTTCAAACTTCTTTCAACGATCCCGCAATCATGTGATTGTAAGACTTCCAATAGAAGAGAAGAATGTGGTCTCCCCCTAGACATTAAGCCTCATTGCAATCCTGATAAAAAGTAGTTAATGAAAAAGGACTGGTGGTTGAAAACTCGACTCAATCCATAAATAGAAGGCATGGAAGGATCTCACCATGGAGATAGAACTGTCAGCCAAAGCTACCCCTATGGAAGGTTTTTCCTACATACCCATGCTGAGATGAGTTTGCGTTTGACAAGAGGATACATGCATAGTCTGACAGAAGAAGGCGCAAATGAAAGGATTTGAATGCAGTGGACAGATCACGCTTCTGGTAGTCATGAATTGATCTGAGTATCAATCAAGGAGTTCAATATTTTGTTATGGTCATCAACTGGTTGAGCAGAGCTCCCTATTTTGTAATATTTTGATACCTGATTTGTTCTCTATTTATGTATCAAACTTGATACCTTCACATTAATAGAAGTCATCTTCTCTCATCTCTTTGTAAAAACTGTGGTAAAACACTCGAGCATGGAGGATCCAGTCGAGGGTTGTAGTTATATTGTAATGTAGGTTTGATTACAGTATTGTTGTGATCCATTTTGGTCATCTTCCTTGTTATATTATTCCACCTTACACTGAAAGTCTCAGGCAGGGAGGATCCAGTCGAGTTGTTGTAGTTGCATGATAATGCATTTTTTATTATTATGCTGTTGTGACATATTTTAGTGTCTGAAACTTGAGTTCGAGAGTTCTCTTGAGTCTGAGTTTTTCTTCACCATGCTGCTTGAAGGTTGGATTCCCATAGCAGTCTTGTTCACTTCTCTCACCAAGTATTCCTTCTGCTCAAACTTAAACTTAAATCATTGACTGAAGTTAATGAGGCCCTCACTTCCATGTGCATTGTTTGTTCAGTTTCTGTGTTAAAATCATTCTTGTACTGAGTTTTTTCCATTTGAACTCCACTCACAAAACCAACATCCACCAAACATTCTTATGGGTACTGGTCTTACCCTCCTGTAGCCTGAGGGTGACTCTTAGTGCTAACATTAATGGCGTCTCTGCCGGGGAACCAATTGAAGACATTTCCCTGGTATTGAACAACAAATAAATTATGATTCTGAAGGTGCATCATAAATCATACCTTGAAGATTGCAACTTGCACCTCGTGACTCGACTGTTTCAGTTGTGGCTCCTAAAGGAAGACACACGAGGTATACTCCACAGCTTCCTCTAGAAACACCTGAATCTGACCCAGAGAAGATTATCAAGAAAGGAAAGGCCTCTCAAGAAGTTCTTTCAGCTGCTGTACCAGGTGACTCTGGTGATTTACATGATTCTTGTTTTAAAATTCCAGTAGCTATATCTAATTCTCCTTTTATATCATCTTCTGGAGTTTCCAGAATTTTAAATTTTGTAATCTTTCCTTCTGAACTTCCCCTTTTATTCTTCAATTGGAAGGACAAATTTTTGAAACTCCTTTTTCCCCTGATATTGTAAAGTGGTTTAGACCCAGAAGCTTTGAATATTTTCCCACTTTGGTCTTTCCTACTCCTCCTCCTATTAAATTTGTTGTATCCAAAGAGGGGGAAACTTATTTTCCTTTGAACCCTATATCATTCTCCCCCAACACTGAATTGTTTCCCCTATCCCCAAGAAACACAACTGCAGTCGTACCTGCCCCAACTCCATCTCCCCCTGGTTCTCCTACAGTTCACATCCCAATGGAAAGTACTAATCCTCCTAGAAACAGGATGGTTGACATAGTGGCTTCTAGATATTCCCCTCTTGTTTTACCTCAACCTATGAATGCTCTCCCAGCTGGAGAATACCTTAAGTACATGCCCAAGTTCATAGGGGAGGAATACATAACCGTGAACAACACCTTTAATCTTTTTATAGTTATGAAGATAATCAAGACATTGCAGATGAAGATGTTTGGATGAGAGTTTTTGTACAGAGCCTTGATGGTGAGGCTAGGAAATGGTTCAAGGGATTAAATCCTGTATCTATTGGTGGGATTGAGGCTCTAGATGATTCATTCTTAAGACATTAGGGTGATAAAAAATATTTCCTTTATTATATTACAGAATTTGGGGCACTTAAGAGAGAAGAAGGGGAATTTGTTTCAGACTTCTCGAAGAGATTTAATAAGATGTACAATAATATCCCCACTAAAATTAAGACTACATAAACCTATGGCAAGATTACTTATGCTAGTTCTTTTGACCCTGAGTTTTGCCTCCTGTTGAGAGAAAGAAGAACTACCTCAACCTCCTTGGCTCATATGCAATATGAAACCCTTGAAGTAGAATCCAATATATTGGCAGTTGAAAAAATTAGGAGTAAGGATGACAGAGACAGAAGAAAGGGTAGGTATGAAGCTTTAACCTATGTTTCCTTTGCTTACCACCCTCAAGTGGATGAATTGGAAAAACTTGTAAAATCACTTTCTGCAGAAATGGAGAAATTGAAATGTGAGGGAAGGCAGAGATATAGAAACCCCCAAAATGATGATAGAAGGGGTAATTTCAGAAGACCAAATAATGCCCCTCATGTCATCCAAAGAGATCAAATAAATCGGCATAGGGACGATCAAAAAGTCCAATCCCCTTTCCAAAATAACCTGGTTACTGATCAAGAAGGAGAAGAAGAAGATGTTGATCTTGAAATACATTGTCTTGGTGAAACCTCCTCATATCCTCATTTAACCCAGTCTGCATATGAAGAGTACCTCATAGATATCCAACTAAATCAGTTGAACAAAGGGGAAAGGACCAGTGGCAATCCAAATAGATACAACCTCAGGTCCAAGAAGAAAGAAGGAAATCCTGACATTCATGATCAGCCTACTAGAGAAGAGAATCCTACTAAGAGTGTGGCAGCCAGAAACAAAGAAAAAGAGGCACAAAACCCCCAACCAGTGGTTAAGATCCCTAACCCATAAGTTAAGGAGATTCTAAAGCTTCCCTCCTCTTTTGGCTATGATAATGAGATTCAAAACATTAAAATCCTTGTACCTTTCTTGGAGCTAGTTAAAATTGAGGATTTCAAAAGATACTTCTCCAAAGTGCTGATGTCTGAGCCTTCATCTCATTCCATTGATTCAGTCAACCTCCAGGATGAAAATCCTGTTTTCATATTGGGACATTTGGTTGATGATAGAGATGAATCTTCCCCTCCTTTCTATACCTCATTGAACATCCATGATAAAGTGTTGCACAACTGTTTGATGGATTCGGGGGTATCTCACAATATCATTCCTAATATTGTCATGGAGGAAGTCGGGTTGGAGGTTACAAAAATTTACCATGACCTATACTCATTTGATTCCAGGAAGGTGAAGTGCCTCACGGTTATCAAAGACTTGGTTGTTTCCTTGTTCCAATTGCCAATGAAAAGTGTGGTCATGGATATTCTGGTGGCTGATGTCCCCCCTAAGTTGGGGATGCTCTTGTATATATCTTGGATTAAAATACTAGGGTCACGTTGCAGATGGATATTTCATATTTCACTATTCTTGTGTTTGGGGGAGAGCATAGAAGGCTTTACAGGGAAGATCAACTTGCTTACCTTATCAGTGATGAAGCAAATCCGACCAACCACTCCATTTTTGTAGTAGACATTGATCTAGGAACTAGTATGTCACAACTCACTGATGGACCTCAAAACCCTATTAAAATCAGAAACAAGGCCATCACCTCTTGTGAATCTCCCCCTTCCAATATCTTTGTTTGGAATTTTTTTTTTGATGGAGCCTCTTCTAGGGAAAGTGTTTGGGCTGGGGTAGTTTTCATTTCCCCTACCCAAGAGACCATAGCTCTATCTTTTAAGCTTGAATTTGAAATAACAAACAATGTGGCAGAATATGAGGCACTTGTTTTGGGTTTAAGAGTTTCCAAAGACATGAAGATTGAGGAGCTAGAAGTATTCGAAGATGTTGAGTTAATTGTACATCGGGTCATAAATATGTATCAAGATAAGAACCCCAGGTTAAGGGCCTACAGAAACAAAGTCTGGGCTATTGTTGACATTTTATACTTGGATTTTAACATCTCTTTTGTTCCAAGAGAGGATAACACAGTGGAATATTCCTTGTCTATTTCAACAAGTAAGTTTAGGGTTCCTTTCCCCTCTAAAATCAAGTATGATGTGGAGGTAAAATATATCCCCTCTATTCCTAACAATATCAAACATTGGAAGGCTTTTGAGGATGATCTTGAGTTAAAAAGGTTTCTTCATACTTTGGATGCATTTTTTGATTTGCATATCGATATGGATCAGGATTCCAAAGAAGGCCTTCATGCTGATGTTTTTCTTAATAAAATTGTTGACCATCATATTGTTCAGTTGCCGAGTAACCATATTCCAAAGGGACTAGTCCCTTTCGAGAGGTTGTTTGACATAAATGATGTTGTTGTAAAGGATAAAGGTTCGACTGAAAATGATGATGTGACTGAATGGAATTTGGGAACAGAGGAAGACCCAAAATATGACAAATTGTCTAGTAGTTTGTCAAAGGAGAAAAGGACTGAATATGTCAAGCTTCTGAAGGAGTTTGTTGATGTGTTTTCCTAGAAATATGAAGATTTGAGAACATATGACACAAACATAATTGAACAAAAAATCCATTTGAAATAATATGCCAAAATGTTTAGGAAGAAACCCAAACAGATAAATCCCATGTTGCTGCCTATTATGGAAAAATAAGTGAAAATGTTGCTAGATGCACAAATCATCATCCCCTTGAGATTTTTAGAATGGGTGGATAATTTGATGTCTATGAGGAAGAATAATGGGGGAATCATATTATGTGTAGACTTCAAGAATTTGAACAGGAGCTCCAAAAAGGACAGCTACCCCTTTCTAAAGATGGAGCACATTTTATAGAAAGTGACTGGTTCATCCAAGATGTCTATGATTGATGGCTTATCTGGCTACAATCAGATCTTTGTCCTACCTGAAGATAGAGAGAAGACAAATTTCACTACTCCTTTGGGCACATTCATGTATGCTAAAATTCCCTTTGGATTGATGAATGCAGGATCAAGCTTCCAGTGAGCCATGGACATTGCCTTCATTAGGGAAAATGACATATTTGTAGTCATCTATATGGATGACATTACATTATTCTCAAGGTCCGATAAAGAGCATTTTCATCACTTAAACAAAGTCTTCTTGAAGTGCAGAAGGTTTGGTCTCTCCCTCAATCATAAGAAATATTTATTTGCTATGAAAGAGGGAAAATTGTTGGGGCATATTGTGTCACCTGAAGGGGTGAGAAATGATCCAAGAAGGGTAGAGGCCATCCAAACCTTATCTTTTCCTAGATCTAAAAATGAGGTTCAATATTTCTTGGGTAAAATCAAATTTCTGAGGAGGTTCATTTTTAATTTTGTTGAGTTGGTTAAACACATTACAACCATGCTTAGAAAAGGAAACAAAGTGAAATGGACTGTTGAGTCCAGAAATGCTTTTGACCAAATCAAGAGGGATTTATTGCATGCTTAAAGGGCCTCCTTCACCTCAATTATATATGATAGAGTGAGAGGATAAAAATTCCCATGATGCATGTGGGATAAATTGGACTAAGTTTATAAAATTCCATAGGCATGTAAAACACTAAGACTTCCCAAGAGGTCACCCATCCTAATACTACTCTATCCTGAGTGTTCTTAGCTACGAAGTTCTAATGGGATATGATGCATTAGCACTATTCTATAGGAATGTACATAATACCACTAGGAAATCATTACATGATGTCTTTAATTAACAAATGAAGAAGGAATTACATTCAATTCCCCATCAAAAGGGTGAATATAATGGTTTATCAAAACTATAGGATTGAAATGTTGATTCAGTTGAAAAGGATGATGGCCACCGAGATCTACCTGGATCATTCCTCCCCCCTTTGGAAGCAATGGCCCCAATTGTGTCAAGTTCCCTTGGGAGATGGGGAAATGTTTTTTGAATCTGAGCCTTGGTGAGTTGTTTTCCTTATTGAAGTATATGTCTTTCTTGTACTTTACTTGTGGAAGGATGTCATGAACGTGTTGGAGGTGTTGGATTCATTCAAAATATCTAGCTACATGATTTTCCTTGGTATGAGTGTGAGAGGACTCTGTCGGTGAATATGCAACAATAAGAGTTATATCAATATTTGTGGCTAATGGTTGGAACACCAAGCACACCTAAAAGGGCTTGTGGCCAATAGAGATATGTTGAAAATATGGAAGAATATCTTCTCTGTGTGCTACTGTACAATATTGTTGACTTTATTTTTCTGGATGAAACGTATTGGGATGAGGCTGTAGTGGTCAGAGTGACCTTCTGTTCACTATCTGAATGGATCGTGAAGAGGGAAAACTTTGTCTTCTGAGATATTACTTTGTGGAATTATTTTTCCAAGATCAATGAAGTAGTAATAGTTGGAGCTACCTCTACTACCCTATAGATCTGACCTCCCAGAGTAACAATGACACTACGGGGCCAATATTCATAAATAGCATGACATTTCCACATATATGGTTTTCCTAAAATAATATCACAAAATTCAAGTGGGGGAACATCACACACTACCTCATCCTTGAAGGGATTAATGCCATAGGAAAGGTGACACTATTGGATGACATGGATGTCTCCTCCCTGACTCAACCATCCGATGGTGTATGGATGAGGGTGTGACATCCTTGGAAACTTCAATCTCTTGACAACCTCAGCTGAGATCAGGATCATGTCATGAAATTGTTGCTGAATGTGATAGATTAACTCAACAACGTTGGTTGCTCGATCACTCTCGGTTAGAGCATGGGAGGAATCTTCCTATGCAACTACAATGGGTAGAAATACATCAATTGGGGCCAATGGTTGGAACCCCAAGCACACCTGAAAAGGGTTGTGGCCAATAAAGTTTTGGATGGATCTATTGTCTCTATGTTGAATATAAGGAAGGATATCATACCATATACATGGATGTTTGCAATTATACATGCTTAGGATATGGAAAATCATCCTATTGAATACCTCTATTTCTCCATTATTCTGTGGGTGGAAACCAATTGATTTGGTCATCCTAGGTTCATCATCGACCATAGGATAGACAAAACATTACTTAGGAACATCCTCTCTTGATAAGAAATAATCGTCTAGTGGAGCCAAAAATGAACCTAAACAGGTTAAAATAAGATATTTGTGGTGTCCTTGACTATGATGCTCTTCTTGCAGGGTGCCAAAAATTCCATCTTAGAGAATCAATCAATGACCATAAGACATAGTTCATTCCCATTCTTGGATGATGGAATAACTGACATGTAATCCATGGAGATAGACCCCCAAGGCATATCAACAGTAGGAATAGGGTTGTATTGTCCCTATATCTAAATGGCGGGTTTGGAAATGGCATAGGTTTTGACGGATTTGAAGTACTTGTGGACATATTGTTGAAGATTCAACCAATAAAAATTATTTTTCAGTATAGATATTGTTTTCTCTACACCAAAGTATCCTACTGATCAATTGTAATGAGCTTCCTAAATAATATTTGCATGCTCACTTGAAGGAACAAAAATATGGATTAGATGGAATAGTCATGCATCCTATGCTCAATGTTTGATATAGAGAAACAAAGTTAGAGTCACTACTATATAATTTTGGTCACCCAAATATATCATTCCCACATGAGTTAATAATTGTTTCTATCACCAAAACCATGGGTCAACTGAGGAATTCTACGACATGGTTGGTGTTTCCCTTCTTACAATTGATGTTAAAGTGGATTTTTTGTAGTTACGTGGAAAAAATTATATTGTGGTCATTCTATAAATTTCCCTGTGTCTACATGAAATACATAGGCCTATGATTAGTGTGGATGATTGTTTCCTTCCATAGAATGTAATACTTCCATTGTCTACATGTCTACACAATGAAGTACATCTATGTTTCATAGGTAGGGTATATTTGAACAACATCATATAGTGTTTCACTATGATAGACCACTAGATGACCATGTTGAGTGAGAAATGCATTGACAACATATTTTAAAGCATTTTTCTCAATCTAAAATGGATGTTGTAGGTGTGGCAAAATAAGGACCGGTGTTGAGAAAAGGTAGAATTTCAAATCCTCAAATTATTTATGTTGGGACAAAAAAAAAAATTGGACTTCGCTCCACCCTTGGTCACTTGGCTTAGGATTCAGGTGATATAAGAAAACCCCAACACAATCCTGCGGTAGAACTTGGAGAGGCCCAAGAAGTTGTGGACCTTAGTTATTTTGTTTAGGGCCACACAATCATGAATGAATTGGATCTTGGTTGGATCCATATGCACACCCTCCTCATCCACAATGTATTCCAAATATCAGATTCTCTGCATTTCGAAGGAACACTTCTCCAAATTTGCATATAACTTCTGCTATCATAGGGTTCGCAAGACCTACTAAATGTGCTTCAAATGTTCCTCCTATTTTTTTTCTAAATATGTGTATGTCATCAACATATATGACAACAAAGGAGTTTGTGAATGAAAACAATATATCATCCATCATCTACATGAATGTGGTCATGGAATTAGACAAGTCAAAAGGAATGAATAACCACATGAAGTGACCTTGTTTATACTTGAAGGTTGTCATCCATGCATCAATTTTCTCACTCGACACCTGCTAGTATCCTGACTTTAGATCAATATTACTAAATATTTTGGCTCCATTGAGTTGATCGAGAAGATTATCAATTTGGCTCCAACAAGTTGAGGATATTGGTCTGATATGTCCCTTCAAAATTAGTTCTTGGATCTAGCATTTGATTTATTTATTCTCCATAACAGAGTGCATGCACACATGGTCGTTAGGTAGAGGAGCATCAAGTGTCAAATCAATTGTGTTCTTTATCTGAAAGTGCAAAGGCACCCCACTAGGCAAGGAAAATATGTATGTGTGCTCTTCTAAAATATTGTCCACCTTCTATTGTTGTGTCAAGATACCTCATTCATAGGTTTTAGTGGTTTTAGTGACATTCCATTCACCTTCCAACTAGACCATAAAGAGGAAAAATGTCTCAGTATAAGAGACCACCTTTTGGAATTGCTTAATAAAGATCCAAGAGACTACATTTTTTGGGAATTCCTTTGGTACCATGTAGAGTTGAGCTCCCAAAGTAATAATTACACTACAGGGCCCAGATTCATAAGAATCATGATGATTCCACATATATGGTTTTCCTAAAAGAACATAAAAAACTTCAAGGGGGGAACATCACATAATATCTTGTCTTTGAAGGATTTGATGTCATAGTGCAGGAGACATTGGTAGATGACGTGAATGTCTCATCCCTGACTGAGCCAACCAATGGTGTATGTTTGAGGGTGAGACATCATTGCTAGGTTCAACCTCTTGATGACCGATTTTGATATTATATTTTTCTAGATACCATTCTTAAAAAATAAATGGAGGGGGGTCCCTTTCACCCACATTTGTGAGTGGAAGAGGTGCTCCCTTCTTCAGGTTCCTCTAGTTCATCTTGTTGGACTCTTTTGGTATTAATGGTGACACTGGGTTCTATGTTAATGATTCATTTTCCTTTATTTAGTTATGAATCAGGTTCTAAGTCAACATTTGACTCTAAATCTTTCGTCTCAGCCAACAATGACTATTTCGAGCAACATTCATCAATGTTGTGGCAACAGATTTTGTGGAACTCACACCACTTTCTAGTGTCCATCTTTGACTTATGATTACCCTTATTTGTTGGTGGATTAGACTAGTTGTCCTATGGCTGGCCATCCTTGATATTCCCTTTCCTTTGGGAGTCAAAGCCACCTTTACCATGCTTCTACTATGATGGGTTTACAGAGCTAAAATATCGCTTAGTCTTTTCCTTGAACTTTTTCTCGATCTTGATAGCATATTGGTAAGCATCTCCCAGTGAGGAGATGTCCGAGAAATCCATATCTATTTCGATGTACCTATGTATGCCACTACAATACTTTAGGAATATGTTCTCGTCAGAGTCTTTATTACCCAAAGTTTTTCGCAAGGTATATAAGATGTCAGTGTACTCTGAAACCATCTAGTCTCTCTCTTGACACATTTTTTCTATCTCTGTTGACTGGAATTTATGACACATCGTCAACTCGAAAGGAATATTTTGGTCCAAGGTTGTCTAAATAACCCAATCAATTTGGAATAACTACCCCTGACGGGTTTAACAACTTCGTAAGCCGATAAAGGGATCTAATAAAGAAATGAAAAATTGTTTAAGATCCTAACTACTAATTGTCATATTTAGAGTATTTACAATGATCTATTAGATTAGATAACATTACACTTAATTACATAAATTCACAAAATTTACAAGTTTTACATGGGTACAAGATTTACTAGAAACCTTGTAAACTAAGGTTGTACAAGAGAACCAAATCTCATGCAAAATTAAATAGATCTAGAACATACTATTAATCTAATCTTAATCTTGAAACTAAAAAAAAGAAAATAAATGAATGTAAATAATAATGTTTTAACTTAAATAATCAAAGTATTTAAGCTTAAATGTTAATTTACATTCACAAAATATAAATCAAAACAAAAAGAAAATCATTAACCTATAAATGACCAGTATTTAAAGAGAACTTTTGGTTGTGCCTTCCTGTCAGTTAAGAGAAATCTACAGCAGAAGGTTGTATAATTATAAGATTGTGACAACATAAGGATAAAAATCACTTTGACTGACAATTTAAATCCTATTTAAAATGCACAAAGAACAACTTTCAAATCATGATCCTTAGTGAAGATATAATAGATTAATTGACAATAAGAAAAATCTCAATTGAACAATTGTATCTTTACAAATCTTAATTACATGAATAAACTCAATATAATACAAGATTTGAATAAAAATAATACAATTACCAAGATCAAGATAATTGGGATAATAGACTCTTAAAGATTGACAAAATTAATACATAAATGATAACAATTAATCATGTATTGATAAAAAAGACTAAAGCTAATTTAAATCAATGCATAATCAATTACTCAAAGAATATGAAGATATTATAATGAAAAAAAAATAAAATTTACTCACAGGAGAAAAGTCATTAAGCAATCTGGAATTTCATATTCTTCTTCGAAAATACTGGTCCATTCTACCAAATCTCCAACCATCTGTTACTCCTTTTGAAAAGAAAAAGTTTACAAAATAAATAATATACAAAAAAAAAAGGATAAAAATCCTCCTCTGAATTTGCTTCATCCTCTGAGGCTCTAAAGTTTCTCATATATTTATGCAATGAATGAATAGTCTAGGGGTCACTAATAATTTTTTCCACCTGAAATTTTCCTCCTAAAGAAACACAAATATCTCTCAAATCGCGCATTTGTTTGGGAAAAATCCCACGAATAAGCTACATGGGTCCATTCTTCATATGGGTTTTCAATCGGTTTTTCAGATTCCTCACGGTTTGGCTACAATCAGTCTTGCACAATTGTCTATCTGTTCTTGAGCACATTTCCAAATCATATCTATTGTTGCTCATAAATTATTTGCAACAATCCAATGTTATTTTTGGATGAATTATCTTGAATGTATTTAGATAATAAAATCAAACCATGATCAGATCCATACCAAATAACTGATAATAGAAACCTGTGAAACAAAAAGAAACCAAATTAATAACCTAAAAATTGTGAATGAACTAAAAGCTAATTATAAGTTGTAAAAAAATATTGGTTATATTTTCCTTTCAAATATGATCTTAAAATTCTAGAAGCTTCAAGTTGATGGAGAGGAGAAAAATATTAATTTTGGGTTTCCACAAAATCAAACAAATGATAGATAATTGTTTTTATTTTTATTTTGAAATGAGATGCAAAATGACAAAATAATTTAATTAATTAAACCCACTAAATTATTTTGTGAAAATAAGAAACCAACCAAGATATTATTTGATGAAGTATTGAACCCATTATGCAACATAGTCAAACTTGCTAATGAGAAAAAGACGAAAACATAATCATAATTTAAAAGAAAGTAAACAGTTGATAAAAAATGATGTTTTCGTTTAAGTAATTAAGATTTCTATGCTCGTCTCTCCTTCATTCCAATTTGATCAAATGTGAAAAAATGTCATAGAAAGGATGTTTCGCAATAAGCTTTCTTCCTGTAAAATCGTTGTTATTAATTCATGTCTTCAGCCAATCCATTCTCATACGAGATAAATTCAATAAAGAATAGGTAATAACAAACTCCCAAATTATGAAGCTCGTCCATCAACATCAAAACTCTGTAGAAAACAAAATGAAATGTCATTTGAATTTCATGAAATTCAAACCAAAGAAAAGAAAAGAATATAAAGTCAAACCAACCTCGAAACAAAGCAAACCAATACCAATCCAATCAAGTAAAAGGGAAATAAACGAAGAATGCAAGTAAAATTTAGAGGGACCCTAGATTTTGATGAAAGAAAAATAAGGGGGTTGTTGTGGGCAACCAAGAAATGACAACTCATTGGGTGAAGCAATTATCTCTAAACTGTCAAACTTTCATTTTAGGGAAAAATACAAGACTTGTAGATGGTTTTTAAGCTAGTTTGAAACAAATTCCCTTTTAGATCACACAATATTAAGATTAGCTTGGATTTATAAAAGATTACCACTATTATAATCAGAAAATAAGAATAAATGTGTTTACAAAAGATTATAGCCTGAAAGTGTGTTTTGATCAAAGGGTAACAATGTTTATAAAAATGAATTCAATACCATTGACAGAGCCACTACTGCCAGCATGCATTTATAGCCTCGACTTTGATTTCATTTAACCCACTCAAGTACTTTAATTCCCTCCAATAGTTGTATATTCATGATATATACTCCCATAGAAAGTTAACTTATAAGCACACATGTGCTATCTCTCGAACCCAGCATTGCTTCGCTGCCAGCAGGCATATTCAGTACCCCGACAAAGTTTCCTTGGTATGATGCGTGTATTTACCCGCTTCCAATAGACTTGTTCAGTACCCCGATGGGTTTACACACATTTCCCACACTAAAGTGTTTTTAACCCTCTTATGTCATTTATAATGATATAATTTAGAGATTTTGTAAATGACAAAGAGGGCAGGGTGATATTGGAGATTTATTATAGGACATGTATATTACTAATCACTATTTATTTACTTTAAGTACTGGAATTTTTATCATGGTTTAGATATTTTAGATTTCAATTAAGAAATCATCTAGATAATGGGGAAGCGCTTAAAAGTGATATTCTAAGAACATGGATGGTGTAAAAAGTCTAAATATAATCACAATTCCCAAATATTTCGACACATTTCAAGGGTAATACTCTGACAAAGACCATAGTACTCAACTGACTTCGAAGTCAATTATCTGAGCTGAACCTTAACATCAGAAACTGTTTGAACTATTTCAAATTTATTTTAAAAACATAAGACTTGAAATGAATGCTTCATTCGATAACCACTCTTTGATAAGAAATATATTGATTCAAAAAGACAGACAAGAAGAAAATTCAATAAAAGTAATCAAAGAGAACAAAAAAACACACACATCAAACTGAATTAGATTTTATTAATGGGCCTCAAAATCAAAGTACATCAAAACAAACAAAATTGAAATAGCAAAAGAACACTTTTAAAAATAATTTGACCAAAAACAAAACCAGGCCAACCTCTCATAGAGAATGAGGGTCAAAAGGAAGAACTACAAAGTTCAGAGTTTTTTGCATAGGCAAGTTCTTTTCCTAAGATAGTGGTGCATGATACATCATTTTGACCAAACTTATTATTAAAAGTCACAGAAACTACAAGGAAACAAAAAAATCCTTAACCAGGATGGTTGCAATTATGTGCAGTGGTAAGATATGTTTGTTAGGGTAAAACTAACATCAAATCCCTAATATCTTTATTAATGCTTCATAATATCTAAAATCATTGCATGATGCTGCCAAGTTTTGAAAAATAAACATTTAATCAAGACAACTTCGAAAAGGAAAAAGAAAGGAATTGAAAGAATACTTCCCTGACAACATTTAGATGATGGTTCTTTTTACATACCCATGTGCCTTCATAGCTGCATTATTCAAATGAAAAATTGAAAAGGAAAGAAAAACCCAAAAGGACTCTATTTCTACACCTACTCTAGATTACTTAACAAATCAAAATACTAAGTGTAGTCGTATTTCCAGTGAAACCATCAGAGTAACTGCAATCCTGAAATGAAAACAAAATCGAATATCAGTAACAATAATGGGAGTGTATCAGAATATGAAAAAAATACATCATAATTACCTTTATAATAATAATTTAGAAACAACATACTTTTGGGGAGATCTCTGGTAGTAACTTAAAGTTTAAAAATCCAAAACTTCGGATATTGCAACATCTACATAAAAACCCTAGCCACGTCTGGTAGGCTACTCCGTCCTGCATGAGGTTCATGCCACAATGGATCAAGGAGATGACTCTGAGGCCCCTCCTCCCCTGGGCCCTAAATTCGAAGCATTCAAGAACCTATTAGCTGCTGCTGGGAAACGACTGATCTCTGGTTCACAACAATTTTTTTTGAAAAAGATGGATAATATCCCCATGGTAGAATTACCTGTGGAAGAAATCTACAGATCTGCGTTGAAATTAGGCGAAAGAGGCCTCATTGGCCAGTTCATAAGGCTATGGCCATCCACGAAAGAAGTTGAAGATTGGGTCAAGCGGAACTGGATCCCACTAGTCTCAGAAGGAATAGAAAGCCACTTTGTCGCCTAAGGGTTTTTTGTATTTGTGTTTGATAATGCAGAAGACAAAAGCCCGATCTTTAGAAACAGGCCATATTTTTTGGGCCCTCAAGGACTATACCTGAATAAATGGTCAGCATATTTTGATCCGGCACAGGATGTGCCTACGGCTGTGCCTGTGTGGGTGCGTCTTCCTCATCTTCCCCTCCACTGCTAGAATCAGAGATCGCTGCAGTATATTAGAAATTCTCTAGGAAGATACATAGATCAAGCGGTGAGGAAAGATAAATACTCTTGTGCCCGAATATGTGTTGAAGTCGACTTGGAAGTTGGTTTACCTGAAGCCATCAAACTCAAAGTTGCAGATTGGAACCACATCCAGGAGCTTGACTACGAACAACTTCCCTTCAAATGCCGACACTTCCATGAGTACGGGAACTTCGCAAGGTAATGCAAGAAGAAGAATGAGGAGGCAACAAAGAAAGATAAAGGAGAAAAATGGAAGTAAGTAAAGAAAACAATAAATAATAGGCAGAACAATAAAACCAAAGGCAAAGAGACGGGGAATAAATCATGGAAAGATAGCGGAAACTCCCAAAACTCAGGAAGCAAGGAAACCATCAACATTGAGGAAGAAAAAAACTCCTTCGAACCACTCCAAACCCCTCCAGAACCTCCAGAAGCAGACCGGGATGGGCTCACCCAGTTGAATAACACCACCTCTCCAGATTCAGGTAAAGTGGAAATCCCTCCCTCAAGTCCGATTCCAAGCAATATTTTCTCTCCTTCTTATGCAGACATTATAAAAAAAAAGAAAAAAAACGTAGAAAATGCTGGCTCATCAGAGGATGAGACCTTCGAGAGGCCTTAAAAGAGAGCTAGAAGGAAATCAAACAAGGATACCAGAGAAGAAGAATTAGAAAGACAAAAAACCCTTGGGAGTCAAACCACCTTAGAAATGACTCTAGGGAGGAATACCAGAGCAAGGATGCCCAAGGGAGGCGGACCTACCCCAACAAGTAGTAAGTAGTGCAACTGGTCTCTTGGAACTGCAGGGGTTTGGAGAACTCCACAAAGGCAGAGGCCATTAAATACCTATTCAAAATGGAATCCACAAATATACTCATTCTCCAAGAGACAAAAATAGAAGGAGACCTTCTTCTAAATCTAAGCAGCACAAAATGGAAATTTGATACAGGGAAGGTAGTAAGTGCAAGAGGCTCGGCTGGAGGAACAGGCACATTTTGGTATAAAAAAACCTTCTCTCTAGAAAGATCCCATGAGACATAGCATTGGATCTTCACCGAGCTACACCATACAACTAACAATTTTACCATAGCTCTTTTTAACATGTATGTTCCAGTGCACTATGTTGAAAAGAGAGAGTGTTTGAAGACACTCACAGATTATTTAGAACTTCTCAATCTAAAGAATATTGTCATAGGAGGAGATATGAACATTATTATGGACCCCAAAGAGAAGAGATGTGGTTTCTACACCAGGGACTCAGTGCTCAACTCAGTGGAAAATCTCATGCTTCAATGGGATCTAGTAGACTTCAAGCCAGTGAAAGGAGAATATACTTGGACCAATAATAGATCAGGTGAGAACCATATCTCAGCTAGGTTGGAAATATTTCTCACCAACAGCTCCATCATGTTGGACAATAAAATAATTTTCTCCAAGATTCTTCCAAAATTAACCTCGGATCACAAGCCTATCCTTCTCTGTTTGAAAGATGAAGAAGACTTAGGCCCTCTACCTCTTCGTTTCAGTCGTTTTTGGGCTGAAAGAGAGGGTTTTTTTGAAATAGTCCAATCAACCTGGGAAAAATAAGTTACAGGCTCCCCAAGCTTTGTGTGGGAGAAAAAAATGAAAAATACAAAAATGGCCTTGAAAGAATGGATAAAGAAGGCTTTGAAAACTCCCACAAGTCAGAGGAAAGAAGTTGTCCAACAGCTGGCTGAACTCCAATTTGAATTGGAAAAAAAAGAAATCTCCCCCACAGAGTTAGACAAAGAAAAATCTGTCCAAAGGAACACTTATAGCTCCTTCAGAAGTGAAGAAGAATATTGGCGAATCAAGTTTCGCAGCTTGTGGTCAAAAGCTGGAGACAGAAACACCACATACTTTCACAGACAATATAGGGCTCGCCTTTTGCAAAATCACATAGCAGAAATCACTACTTCCAGCGGGCAGGTGTGCAAAGGATTTGATCAAATAAAGGAAGTTGATGGGAAACATTTTCAAAATCTACTTAGTGCTGAAAGGGAGGGGAGCGAATAAGACATTACAGACTTCCTTGCACATATTCTGAATTCAGTTAACATATACGACAAAAACAATCTGCTGAGACCCATCACGGAAGAAGAAATATAAAAAATAGTCTGGTCCATGGAGCCAGAAAAAGCCCCTAGGCCAGATGTCTTTTCAATCCATTTCTACAGATTATGCTGGGAGATAATCAAGCTAGATCTCCTTAGAATGATTCACGTATTTCGAAGGAAAGAAAAGATTGGAGGTGGAATAAATTCTACCTTTCTTGCCTTAATCCCCAAGGAAGCGAATCCAGGAACCTTTGAAAGATATAGGCCGATCTCTCTTTGCAATGCTTCCTACAAGATTGTTGCTAAGCTCTTGGCGAATAGAATCAAACCCCTGCTGCAAAAATTAATTTCTCCAACTCAAGGGGGGTTTGTGAAGGGAAGACACATCCTGGACAATGTTATTCAAGTCCAAGAAGCTCTGCATTCCAACCACTCCCGAAAAGAACAAGGTATTGTTATCAAACTGGATATGTGCAATGCATTTGATAGAGTTAATCGCTCATTTTTGTACATGGTTCTATCTTCCTTTGGATTCAGCCAGGAGTCCATCAATCTCATCAAAGCCTGTTTAGAAAAGATTTGGATCACAGCTCTGGTAAATGGAAGGCCTTCTAATTTCTTCATAGTCACCAAGGGATTGAGGAAAGGCTGCCCTCTATCCCCATTCCTCTACATTTTGATGGCAGACTCCTTGAGCAGGACACTGTCCTCTGAAAAACAAGAAGGCAACATACCAGGGATTCGAATTGTTAAAGGAATTGATCCAGTGAATCACGCACTGTTTGCAGATGATTCTTTAATGCTGGCGGGAGCCTCTCCGAAAATAGCTAATTCATTTAAACATATTCTTCAAAAAATCTGTAGCATCTCGGGAGCTCTAATAAGTGAGAGGAAAAGCGTCGTGTATGGTTGGAACATAGAGAAACACACAATTGAGAAAATAGCAAGCGATCTGGGCTTTGCCGGATACGTTGTACGGGATAAAATTAAATATCTGGGCCTTCCATTAACGCTGGGCTCTAACAGAAACCAGTTGTGGGATGAAGTAATAGTGAAGTTCAAAAAGAAAATTGCAGTGTGGGGAGGCTTTTGGCTCACCACCGGAGGAAAACTCACATTAATTAAGTCAGTTCTCACAGCACTGCCCACATACCAGGCTTCTCTTATGCTGGCCCCAAAAGCAATCTCCAATCAGATTTCCAGCCTTATGCGCAATTTCCTGTGGAAAGGAGGACGCGTAAATGACAATATATTTCATTTGATCAGTTGGGACACAGTGAAAAGGCCTCTCGTCGAAGGTGGACTGCAAATTCGAGATCCCCTGCATGCTAATTTAGCCATGGGATGCAAATTACTATGGAAACTATACGCTGAGCCAAATCACCCAGTCAACCAGATTTTCAAGATTAAATACCTCAAAAATCAGTCGATAAAACACTTCATGGTGGAGAAAAATCCCATAGGCACGCTGGCCTGGAAGCTGTGTAGCAGAGGTATCGAATTATTCAGATCTTACCTATACCGAATTCCCGAGAATGGTAAAAATACCACGCTTTGGAGAGACAGTGTTATGGGCCACCCCCCTCTAGTAGAAGTCAACGAAATATCAGAGTTAAGAGCTTGGCTATCCACGAAAGGCATCAGGAAAATTGAAGACATCTCGGATTGGGACAACAATGGGAACTGGCAGCGATGGATCTTTCCAAGAATTCCTGAGCAATTAAAGCCACAGTTAGATGTTCTCATAGATGCTATCTCTGATTTTGCCCCGATGCACATTGACGAAGAAGACTCCTGGGGCTGGGGCAAGACAGGAGTGTATTCGGTAAGCCAAGGGTATCTACTGATTCAAACTAGAAAGGATTCGACTCACCAGGAGTCCTTTTGGAAGAAGATTTGGGACAGCTTCAACATCCCCAAAATCAACTTCTTTTTTTGGACTTTGATGCATAATTTTTTTTTGACCGGGGATAACTTGTGCAAGAGAAATATAGCAGGCCCACACTGATGTGTTCTCTGCAAAAGCGCATTGGAAACTTCTGATCACCTTTTTATAGAATGCGAGTTTGCGAAGGAGGTATGGTACATTTTTCTGAATGGGCTGAATGTTTGTCCTCCACCACTGAAATCGGTAGACATCATGTTTTCCTCTTTGAAAGAAAACTACCCTTACAACATCATGAGCAAATCAATATGGAAACAGGTGTGGATAGCTACCCGAAAGTATGTCTGCTGGAAGATGTGTCTCGCCAAGAACAAAATCATCTTCAACAATATTGAATGGTCACCAGCAAAGGTGGTTGCCCACGCAAAGAATATCCTCTTAGAAACCTTGAATTACTTTCCATTCAAATATGACAGCTCTCCTCGAAATGAAGAAAGGACGTGGCTAGATGCTTATACCCGCAAAGTCATAATTCATGCAAACATACGCCCAAATTAAAAGGAAAGATGGAAGATTCGAGATTCAGTGGAAAGATTCCAATAGTGGTGGAAATCCCAGGGCAAGTGTACAATTTTCTTTGATGGAGCCTCCAAAGGAAACCCAGGGAAGTCAGGAGCAGGAGGGGTAATCTTCTCTCCGAATGGGATCAAAGAAGAATTCAGTTGGGGGTTTGGACTGAGAACCAACAATCAAGAAGAAATTATCGGGCTATTGAAAGCTTGCCAAATGGCTAGAAAGGAAAACCCAAGTGAAATCTTAGTATTTGGAGACTCGAAAATGCTGATAAAAGCATTAGTAAGTGAGAAAGAGCTTAAGGATCCGGTGCTAAACAGGTAGCTAACAAGATTGAAGAAAATCCTGAGAGGTTTTCTCTCGGCTCAATTTTTCCACATTCTCAGGGGATTAAACAAGGAAGCGGACAGATTGGAAAACATAGGATGTACTCTACAAAGTGGTATGATTAGTATAAATGTAGATCTACCGATCAAGGCAACAATCCCCTGAGTGGGATGTTGTTCTTATGGTTACCCTAAGAATGTACTGGTTGTTAGGCGCTGCCCAGCCTGACCCTTTTTATTAATAAAACATAATCGTCTCAGTTAAAAAAAAATAATAATTTAGAAACAAAGAAAGAATGCCCTTACCATTCCATTGAACATTGTGGATGTATGAATCCTCCAACCATTCTGAAATCTTGTCCTGATATGGGTCATAATGGCATGGAATAATGTAAGTGAGTTTGGAAAACTTGTCAATATTATGGAGACCTAACATAACCATCGGCCAAGGCCGAAGTGCTCCATCCTCCTGCCAATTCTCCAATTGTTCATCAATTTCTCCACATGGAGGACCTAAAAAACTCATGTCATGCTT
The DNA here is from genome assembly GCA_010110895.2 of Picea sitchensis. Taxonomy (NCBI): domain Eukaryota; kingdom Viridiplantae; phylum Streptophyta; class Pinopsida; order Pinales; family Pinaceae; genus Picea; species Picea sitchensis. The sequence goes on along the minus strand of SNQJ01S0060773.1, from coordinate 76,751 downwards.
ACCTCCTAGATATTCAGGTAGGAACAAAGCAAGCATAACTTTACCTTAATTATGATGATTTTTTAGATATGAATCCTCAAGCCATTCTAAGATCCTTTCACAAAAGTTAGAATGAGCCATTCTAATATCCTTTCACAAAAGTTAGAATGAAAGCTACAACTTTGATGAGATAGATATGTCAATGAGGAACACACCATAAGAGGATTCATGATATCAATTAAATCACTGGTTTGAACACTTCCTTTGATGAGATGGATCATTTCAAAACGTGAAACATAATCATCGAAATTTGAACTAATCAAGGAATGAATATGGAATGTAGATTATTTTGTCTCCATAAGAACAAGTGCATTGTTTTTTCAAAAAATAAATCTTGTAAAATCATCTTGCAACATATTTTTTCCCATGAAAGTGATGAAAGTGAAAGAGCAACAAATCCAACTTCATAAATGTTATGTTCGGAACACTTCACCATATCTTGGCATATCGAAAAGATCAAATTGTGATGGCAAAGAGTAAGACACTGGGTAAAACATCATGCACACCAAAAATCTTGAAGAACAGACTGTGGATATATAGAGTAAAATGAATTAGAAATGAGCACATGAAAAGTTTCTCTTAATCTATGATAATTAACAATGTTATTCTCAAGACAATTCTCTCACTTCGTCTTAATACTTTCACTCTGTTTGGGTGATAGATCCTTCAACATAATATGATCATCTAAACTTTTCCTTCTATATGATAGATAATTCAAAACTTTCATGAAAAAGATCTAATATTCCCCGTGGATAATGTATGATTTGTGGATGAAGGTTCAAGGTTTCTTCTTCCAATTGCGATCTACATCTCCCATCAGCCATTGGAATGTTAGAATGATTAAGATCATTTTCATCACCAAGTGTTCTTCAATAATCAATTTAAGTACCGATTAGAGAAAGAGTTAGAACAATATGACATTCACCTTGAGCCAACATCAAATATTCTTACACAATGGTCGAGGACTGAATATAATGATCTGTGTAGGGAAAATCCAGTTTGGTTGTCAATAAGAGCTTGATCAATATATTCTACCTCCCTCACTTGTTCAATATTTTCTAATGGATTCCTCTCATCCTACAAACAAAATTCATCTAGAATTGAGTGATAGGATTTATAACTAATTCATCATCTGCGATCGAAAATGGTTTGAATAAAGGGGCATAAACATCAGAGAGAAGATTTAGTACAAATGACATCTCAAGGAAGTTTAAATTTACAGAAAATGATGGATGCTTGTTAAAAAATACATCTGGAGATGAATCGTCATTGATTAGTAGAGACTGAAATTTTCACATAATTCCATTGTAATCATAGATTTCAAAATCATCTAAAAATTCATCTTACAAATTGAAACCAATCAATAATGTGATATGTTTTGAAAAGATCAAACCAATTCTTAATCCGGACTCTCGAGTAATAAAAAATATGCATAAACCTTATAAATCTAAAAATATCATGTTTGATGCATTTAAACCAAACTTGTTAAGATGGTATTTTGCGACACATCTCCCCACCATCAAAGGTGAGTTTCAAAGATGATTTTAGGGCTAAATTTCTACCATCGACTCATTTTCCATGGTTTTTCAAAACGAGACTACATTTTAAAACGATTCACCCAAATTCTATAGGATAAAATTATTTTTACCTTAAAATCACAAAACTTTATAAAACTATATAAAACCTTAGAAATTTGAATATTTTTACAAACTATCGCCAATCATTTACAGTTGGTATATGAAGGATTAGTAAGATTCACCTGGTTTACATTTTAAAATAAATTTCCATCCTTAAAATCATCCCCAGATTTGGACAAGAGAGACCGTCTTTTTGGGAATATCATCAGGTAATGAGAAGTGGAAAGCATGTTCCAACACAATGATTTGGGGAGCCATGGGAAATTAAATAAATTTGAAACAAAGACTCCAGCTAGGCCATCTTGTCAGTATGGGCTTCCTTCTAGTGCATTTCAAGATGACACAGAAGAAGAATTTATAAATATGGAATTATGAAATGCTGAGGGGTAAACCATTTAATCATTAAATTTACATCGACCCTCCTTCTAGCGCCATTTTTGGATGGGCGTTTATGACACACCATCAAATAGAAAGGAATAGTTCCTTCCGAGGATTTCTAAATAACCCAAGCCGTTTGGAATAACTACCACTAACGGGTTTAACGACTTTGTTAGCCGATAAATGGATCTAATAAATAAATTAAAAGTTGTTTAAGATCCTAAATACTAATTGTCATATTTTGAGTATTTGCAATGATCTATTAGATTGGATAACCTTACACTTAATTACATAAATTCACAAAATTTAAAAGTTTTACATGGATGCAAGATTTACTAGAAACCTTGTAAACTAAGGTTGTACAAGAGAACCGAATCTCATGAAAAATTAAATAGATCTAGAACATACTATTAATCTAATTTTAATCTTAAAACAAAACAAAACAAAATAAATGAATGTAAATAATAATGTTTTAACTTAAATAATCAAAGTATTTAAGCTTAAATGTTAATTTACATTAACAAAATATAAAAATAAATAAATAATAATTAACCTATAGATGACCAGTATTTAAAGAGAATTTTGGGTTGTGCCTTCCTCTATAACGTTGCTCCAACAACCTGTCTATTAAGAGAAATTTATAGAAGAAGATTGTATAATTATAAGATTGTGACAGTGTGATGATAAAAATCACTTTGACTGACAATTTAAGTCCTATTTAAAATGCAAAAAGAACAACTTTCAAATCATGATCCTTAGTGAAGATATAATAGATTAATCGACAATAAGAAAAATCTCAATTGAACAATTGTATCTTTACAAATCTGAATTACATGAATAAACTCAATATAATACAAGATTTGCATCAAAATAATACAATCACCAAGATCAAGATAATTGGGATAATAGACTCTTAAAGATTGACAAAATTAATACATAAATGATAACAATTAATCATGTATTGATAAAACAGACTAAAGCTAATTTAAATCAATGCATAATCAATTACTCAAAGAATATGAAGATATTATAATGAAAACAAAACCATTTTACTCATAGGAAAAAAGCCATTGAGCAATTTGGAATTTCATATTCTTCTTCGAAAATACTGGTCCATTCTTCCAAATCTCCAACCATTCATTACTCCTTTTGAAAAGAAAAAGTTTACAAAATAAATAATATAGAAAAAAGAAAGGATAAAAATCCTCCTCTGAATTTCCTTCATCCTCCCAGGATCTGAACTTTTTCATATATTTATGCAATGAATGAACATCTTGGGCGTCACTAATAATTTCCGCCACCTGAATGTTTCCTCGTAAAGAAAGAAAAATATCTCTCAAATTGAGCATTTGTTTGTGAAAAATCTCGCGGATAAGCTAAATGGTTCCATTATGCAGATGGTTTTTCAACCATTTCTTAAGATTCCTCATGGTTTGGCTGCAATCAGTCCCGCAAAATTGTCTGTCTGTTCTTGAACGCATTTTCAAATCTTATCTATTGTTGCTCATAAATTATTTGCATCAATCCAATGTTATTTTTGGATCAACTATCTTGAACATATTTAGATAAGAAAATCCAGCCATGATTAGATCTATACCAAATAACTGATAATAGAAACATGTGAAACAAAAAGAAACCAAATTAATAAGGTAAAAATTATGAGTAAAACAAAATCAAGAACAATAAAATTAAAATGAATTTAACCTAAAAACTAATTATAAGTTCTAAACAAATATTGGTTATATTTTCCTTTCAAATATGATCTTAAAATTCTAGAAGCTTCAAGTTGATGGAGAGGAGAAAAATATTAATTTTGGGTTTCCAAAAAATCAAACAAATGATAGATAATTCCTTTTTTTTTTTTTTTTTGAAATGAGATGCAAAATGACAAAAGAATTTAATTAATTAAACCCACTAAATAATTTTGTGAAAATGAGAAACCAACCAAGATATTATTTCATGAAGTATTGAACCCATTTTTCAGAATAGTCAAATTTTCTAATGAGAAAAAGACGAAAACATAATCATAATTTAAACAAAAGTAAATTGTTGATAAAAAATAATGCTTTCGTTTAAATAATCAAGATTTCTATGCTCATCTCTCCTTCATTCAAATTTGATCAAATGTGAAAAAATCTCATCGAAAAGATGTCTCACAATAAGCTTTCTTCATGTAAAATCATTGTTATTAATTTATGTCTTCAACCAATCCATTCTCATAGAAGATAAATTCAATAAGGAAGAGGTAATAACAAACTCCCAAATTATGAAACTCGTCCATCAACATCAAAACTCTGTAGAAAACAAAATGAAATGTCATTTGAATTTCATGATATTGAAACCAAACAAAATAAAAGAATATAAACTCAAACCAATACCAATCCAAACAAGTCAAAGGGAAAAAAATGAAGAATCCAAGTAAAATTTAGAGGGACCCTAGATTTTGATTAAAGAAAACTAAGGGGGTTGTTGTGGGAATCCAACAATCTCGTGTATTCATCATCATAGTTTCCAACTGCGTAGTATTTCTCCTTAAGAGCATCAACAAAAGTCTCGCAAGTGGGTTCTTGCCCAAAAATGGTAGAATCATCTCTAACATGTTGTTCATGGTAATCTTACCACCAATCTTTGACATGGGGAACAACTTAAATGAGTGTGAAGGTGATTTTTTCAAAATTGGACAAAGAAATAACCCTCTAGAAGAACTAACCATTTTTCCAAAGCTTCGATGTCTATCTAGCCCTAAACAAAATGAATATCAAATTTAGATTGTACCTTGAAGGGTGTTTTACCTACGAAGTGAATATTGGTTGAAGGTATCACCATCGTTGTTGGTAGTCATTGAAGGATCTATGCGACATTATCCATGATCATGTTCCTTTTTTGTGAGAAGGATTCCTAAAGAAATAGCTTGATAAGATCTCTTTCTGCATCGTCTCTCTTTTCTTCCACCATGGAAGGTTTCTTGGGTTAGTGAGAGCGATTTTCCTCAAGAGAAACTAGCTAGATACCCAACTCGTTTTACCTTGACCTCATCAGGGAAATGCACTGAGAAACAATAAGGAACAGATTACTCTAAGACCACTGATCTGGATTATATTGAGAACCACATGAAGGGAAATATATACCAATGAAACACATAGAGATAGTGAAAGAAACATAGTTATACAGTTAAACAAATATTTTGTTAATGATTGTATCAAACTAAGAAGACTGTAAAATGAAAATCACACAAGATAGATAGAATGGTGGTAGCTTATCTCCAAATATAAATATGCGACGTCTACACTCATTCACAAGAAGTTGATTACAAAGAGGCCAAAAAGGCCTTTTAACATAAATCATCAATGAGAAAACCCTAACCCCGGAAGATGAAACACCAAAATGAGTGTGGGCCCGATGTGGTTAGTTGATACATCAACTTCTCGTGGATGCAAAAAATTTGCATTTGATCTCCATTTGGGGTGCTCAATGCCCCATTGGAAATTTCTATCCAAGGATTACACATTTTGAATGGAATATTACATGTCTTGAGAAATCTATTAGGCACTACCATGTCAAGAAAAGGTCAGTTACGGCCTTGAAAAGGCCCCAGAAGTTTGGGACCTAAAAAATCATAGAAAAATGCCAATATGTGAAATCATTCTAAATAAGTGCAACAGGTGGGTTCCCACCAGTATCCACATGTATCATTATTCTTATCTTTGGGATGATTCAGGAGTAAATTTTGGGGTTATGATTGGTTTTCTTTCCTAGCAGCATTCTTCATGGGTTTGAGGTCATACTTCTTACGCATTTCTTCATATAAGGAATCAACAAATACTTTGTATGGAGATGGTGAAAAGGTATCTTGGATCAATTTATTTTTTAGGGTGAGCCCTTTAGGGTTGATATAACTTTTAGAATCATTTTGAGTCAAATGAATAGAATCATTTTAAGGAATTGAAAACACCAACAAACTATGGAGAAACATAAATTACACAATACAATCACTAGCTCAAATTATTTGATTAACAAGGTAAATATTTATACATATACATGAGCTAATACTTGAAATAATCATCTGCTACAATCACTCAAAAATATATCCACAAATCTCTTAACCATATTTCTCCAACTAAAATTAAAATGTTGAGATATAAAAACTAACAATAATTGATCTAGAATATGACAAATGTATCATTATTCCAACATTTCTCCCCCATAATGTTCATTTGGAAATTCCAATATCATCTTTGAATTTGCTGAACTTTTCCTTTGGTAGTGCTTTAGTATGGGGGAGAATTCAGAGGGAACGTACAACCTCTGTGAGCATGGACAGTCTAGTGAAAAAGTCAGGGGGAACATACAACCTTTGTGAGCATAGACAGACTAGTGAAAAAGTCAGGGGGGGACATACAACCTCTGTGAGCCTAGTCAAACCTTGTGAACCATGAGAAAAGGCATATAGAAAACGTTAGGTTGAATATAAAATTCCTATGAGCTAGAAACAAATGATATTCCTAATATTGCAAATGATATAAATGTATTTATCTAGTGCATTGGCACATGTAACATTATCCACCATGACGATAATTTCAAATTGCCTTGTAAAGAGTCAAGTTGTAACTGAAGTCTCAAGTCTAGTTCTATTTTAGAAATAAAAGTATAATGTTGAGTTGTAACTGAAGTCTTAAGTCTAGTTCTATTTTAGAACTAAAGTGTAATGTTGAGTTACAACTGAAGTCTTAAGTCTATTTATATTTCAGAACTAAAGTGTAATGTTGAGTTGCAACTAATGTCTTAAGTCTAGTTCTATTTTTGAACTAAAGTGTAATGCTGAGTTGTAACTAGTCTCAAGTCTAGTTTGAAGTTTGAACTAAGGCATACCAGTCTCAAGTCTAGTTCTATTTTCGAACTAAAGTGTAATGTTGAGTTGTAACCAGTCTCAAGTCTAGTTCTAAGTTCAAACTAAAGTATGAAGTTGAGTTATGATTAACTCATGCAAACAGTTTACTATTTCAACCTATATAAGAAGAGGTCAAACCCTCTCTTCAACGCAATTTTGATATGCAGGTCAAGGGTGAAGCAATAGAGGCACATATCAGTGATAAAGAGGCATCATACCAAAGCAACATATCAATGTTGTATATCAACATTAGAGGCAACATATCAGAGGTGTATTTCAGCAAGGTATTTTAGGTCTTTGCCAGGTCAGAGTCATGTTGGAAAGCTATTTAAAAGAAGAACATTCATGGTGGATATTTGTAAGTGATCTTACATTATTAATGCAATAAAGGAATATCGTTTGTTGGGTTTTTTCTCCCTGTACAAGGTTTCCCGAAGGTATATGTGTTGTTTATGTGCATGCTTTCTTGTCTACATAGTTATTTCCGTTCGGTTATGATTTGGTAGTTTTGAAGTGTATTAAGATGGAATCAAAGTATTGAAGAAAATAAAAGAATTAATCCGCATAAGAAATCAAGCTCATAATTTAACATGGTATCAGAGCTTAGGGTGTGTTAAACATGTTGAAGTGAAGTTGCAGGTACACACAGATCCAAGATAACTTGATTAAGTTTCTAGTGTGAGGTCCATGACATCCTCCATTTTAGTCAGGTCTGAGGATAGGTTCAAAGGAGATTCCAACTTCAATGTGCGGAAGCTCCAGATAACAAATATCTTGGAAGAGCATGATCTTGAGAAGTATGTGACCACAGTGGTGGAGGGATACACGAATAATGCAGGAAGAGAGGCATTCAGGAAGAGTCAAGCAATGGTTAAGTGAATCATCTTTGACTTAGTGAAATACAATATAATGCCTACAATGACTTCGTTAATGACTTCCAAGGATTGTATGGATACCTTGGTGGATCTGCATGAGAAACAGGCTCCAAGTCAGAAGAGGACACTTAAGCAAAAGATTAAGTATTTGAAGATGGAGAAAGGTGAATCAGTGGAATATTTATGTTCCAGGATAGCCCATATCAGAGATCATCTTTTGGTCACAAGGGTGAAAGTGGATGATGATGATTTAGTGTAGGCCATTTTTGACGGTCTTCCTTCTTCATGGGAGACCTTCTTATCCAATGTAAGTGGGAGAGAGATTCATCCCATGTTTGAGAGGTTATGGCATGATTTCCTCTAGGAGGAGAGTCGTACAGATACCAAGAGCAATCAAAATAAATAAGAGAACTCAGCTTTAGCATCAAGATTCAAGGGAAAGAAGAAAGGCACTTTCCAGAAAGGCTCTCAGTGGAAGTGATGCAGGAGCATCGCTAGCAACAAGCGAGCGGAGGACAAGCGCCAATGCATTTTGGCACATGATGAATTGTTTGAAATGTTTTGAAGTTTGATATGCCAAACATAAATGAAGAAGTTAAGAAAGGTTGTACTTCTTGATTGTAATCAGACCTTGAGCATCCCGCTCTTGTATGAAGGATTAAGAGGCATTTATGCATAGTTAATGTAGGTAGGTAGCTTTAAAGTTCTGGATTTGACAGTTTAGACCGAGGAGGGAAACGAGATATAGACACCCTCATTGTATAGTTGTAACATTATTATGATTATGAGGAGAGCAGAGAGCATAGGAGAGAAGAAAGCGGTGTAAAAGAACCCATGTACAAAAGTTCTGGGATTAATATATGCAACTTTGATTCAGACTCATGGTGTTCAAATACTTTCTGTGTATGCATAATTGAATGTTATGCTCATAGATATTTTACTCTTTCTGATTATGCATATGTTGTTACACTATGTATGAATAATTTCTTGTTGAATGTCTGAAATATGAAGAGAGAGGGAGAGTAAGGAATGAGTTTCAAGTGTTTCTCTGTCTGAGCAAAGAGTTTTCCTGCAAGGAGTGCAGTGAAATCATCCGCAAGGAGTGCGTTGACGGGTTCAGAGTTTCAATCTCTAAAAGCTCAGGAGGGATTACATTGTACTCATTCTCGCAGAAGTGCAAATTGAGTACAGGAGCCATGCAAAGTGTGTGCAGGCCGAGTAGAGTCTCAGAGCTCACAACCTAAGGGAGTTATTGAACGACTGTTGTTGCAAAGAGAGTGCGCAGAGTCGAAGAATTCAATACTTGGAGGTATTGAAGGGTTGCCGCAAGTAGTGCGTGCAAGAGTCTTCTTGAAGACTTGAGTTGTGGAGAAAGCTTAGAAGGGATAGAGTCTTCAACGTTGTCGAAGAGAATCTCAAGAGGGCTAGTGCCTTGAAGTGTTGAAAGAAGGCGTAGTGACATTGTCTTGCTGGTGGACAAATTTCGTGAAGGCGTACTTGTTCATTTCGCAGGAGTTGTTAAGGAGGAATTGGACAGTTGAAATTCTCCATGGAGAATTCGCAAAGTTCCAAGGGCTGTCAGATCTTGCAGAGGAGCAGGGAAGTTATGAAAAGAATTCTTCAAGTGCAAGCTCGGGAGAAATCAGACCGTTGGATCACTCGCGTAACCTCATTTCGTGGATTCACGAGTTGAAGGGTAAAAACCCTTGCATCAAGATTCGCGGGGTCGCAAGGTGCGAAGTCCTGAAATAGCGAAAGAATCTGAGCCGTTCGATTGGAAGAAGGACACGTGTCATGAGATCCTCTCTATCGAGGATTCATACATCAGAGGTTAGAGGGGGAAGTCCTTCAACTTCACGAGTGGCGAAGTCGTGAGAAGATCAGGACCATCCATCCGAGGGGGACTGTAATGATCCCAAGCCAAATTCTTTCTTGGAATCACTAACTACTACTAATTTATTGAGTTATTAAGTGCATACAAGATTCGTCAACACATGGATATCACAATATATTCAAGATGTAGAAGCACAAGCAAAGATATGACCTTTTTATTATGAGTAATGTAAGATCAATACAATAGATGGACGATCTGGCATAAACCTCAGATGGTCGTACAAGCAATAGATATGAGCTGCTACAAAATGTTCCCGCTAATACAAAATAATGCCTCCAAAGGCTGAATAAGAAATGAAGATCAATACAAGCAGATCTGAATGCCAAACTCTCCAGCTAAAGAATGCCACACTCCAATAGAAGGCTGAAACCCTCAATAACTCGACCCTACTGCCAAAAGTGTCCAATCACCCTAAGAAATATGCCAATTGATAGATCGGGTGATTGTAAGAATAACCCAGGTGCCTGAATCTCCAAGATCCCTCTCAATCTCCGTAGATCTGAATTTCCCACTGAATGGGGTGCCCCACTGGATGACTGAAACCCTAGCTGGTTCGGCCCTGATGAAGGAGGCCTCCAAATGCTCTAA